>JAFBJQ010000211.1:385044-422665 GCA_016785345.1 Trinectes maculatus | reverse complement strand
ACACACACACACACACACACATACACAACCACAAACTGCCCATGGCCATAAATAGGATCAGCTGTTGGGACATCTGTGTTGTTGCTTTCTATTAGATCACGCTAACCATCTGATATGTACTGAGGGTTTGCGTTGTTTTGTGTGTGTGTGTGTGTGTGTGTGTGTGTGTGTGTGTGCGTGTGTGTGTGTGTGTGTGTATAAACAGTATACTCTATGTGTGTGCACATATTTAATGTGTGCCTCAGCGAACTATCCATACTAGCATGCAAGACCACACATTATCACACCACTGACTTCCGTTGGTGTTGTGAACATGTGCAGCCAGTCAGGGTGTAAATTGGTGGAGGGGGGGGGGGGACAGGCAAACACACCTGTCTGTATTTCCTTCTTTTAATTCCGTCTCTCCTCTTCTGTTGACATCACACTAAACTGAAATACCCCTCACAATGTCCACACTGTCCTACTGAAACTCACTCACTGTCTTCAGCCACAGTAGCACACACACACACACACACACACACACACAAAACAACGCAAACCCTCAGTACATATCAGATGGTTAGCGTGATCTAATAGAAAGCAACAACACAGATGTCCCAACAGCTGATCCTATTTATGGCCATGGGCAGTTTGTGGTTGTGTATGTGTGTGTGTGTGTGTGTGTGTTTCTAACTGAACAAGGCGAGACCATGTGAATTTGCTTGTAGTGTGACTGGTGGAACTGATAATGAATGGTGAAATAAATTAAAAAGACATGTAAACAATTAAACAATGAAAAACATGGCGCCTGGTTGTGTGAAATCACCCCATGATGTGTCCATAAGGGAAAAAAACAAACGTGGTCTGCAGGAAGTTGAAGTCAGGGAAGTACGCTGAATTTCCTTTTAATGACAAAAACTAATTTCCTACTCATGAAGACATGTAGCACAGTGAAACTGCAAAATATGTGTAAAATCACGTTCCTGATGGTTCATAATGAACTTAATGGAATTTGCATTTCGTGTTGGCAGTTAGGGACAGGGATAGATTTCAGTGTTGAATCTGGAAAATTGTGTGAATATAACGTGAATATAGTTGTGTAACATATTAAGTTAAACTAAACACAACATGCAAAACCATAATACCAAACTTAATAACAAAACATAAAACAATGTTTATTGTCTTTCACATTATGTCTTTGCTGCATATTATTATTATTTTGCTGCCATTTGAACTTAGGTGTCCACAGCCAATGATGCTGTTTGCATCCCAGGTTAAACCAGGTACCAATCCTCTCACCTGAGAGGATTTCTGGCAGAAAAGCTTTCTAATGTTTGGTTAATGTTGTGAAATGGTCCTAAGCCAGGATCGTTCCTAAACCTAACCAAACAGAGTTAATCAGACAAACACTGAGGATAACAAGTCAAATAAATCCAAAACAGAATTAACATTTTGACTCACTCAGGAGTCAAACCCCAGGCTGGAAGGTCAGACTCAGTCATCCATCATCACCCCATCCTCATGCATACGTCCTCGCTCTTTGTGTAATTATCTCATCTGTGTATGTATCTATATGCATCTATATATGTGTATGTGTGCATGTGTATTCCATATGTGGGTACGCAGGTACGAAGATACATATGTTTGTACACATTTACCTTTTGCACAGATTTAATAATCAAGGCAACAACATAATGATTCAGAGTTGAAGATCAGTTCCTATACACACTGCTACGCACTGTTTACAATAAAGAGCAGTACTATGCACAGCAAATCTATTGTACAGTACACAGTACATTTTTATGTGCATAAGGGCATTATAAATGTAACTGCCTTGAGGTATATATGTATGGCTTTTGTGTGTGTGTGTGTGTGTGTGTGTGTGTGTGTGGTTGTGTGAAATTGTGTCCTTGGTGCAGGTTAGATGTAAATACCCCTGCAGCAGTAAACTGAGGAGCAGAATGGCTCAACCAACATGTCTAAAGGTTACATCCTATTATATTACAAATATTTACCTATGTAGAAAATCGTTAGATTTTACTAAGGATGCTCACATTTTGAAAAATGTGTCCTTCTGCCAGAAATCTTTTTATAAAACGCATCTTTCCCAAGCGAATAAACGAATTCATGAGTGAATTTGCAATTTATTTAATTTGTCTTTTTTTCTGGCAAATTTAGTTGAAAAAATTAAGTTCCATGTGTTTAAGATGATGAAACTAAATTCCAAAGCATTACTAATTTCCATTTTAACATGAAAATGCATAAATACAGAAGAAACCTACAGAGAGAGGGAGAAGTAAAACCATATGGTACAGATGGCCGTACAAAGACCAGATGTCAGGGACATTGAAGGGACGATTGAATCAGAGGACAAAGGTTTTTGAATGGTACAAGTGAAGGCAGTGGGGTGACTATTAGATACAGCAAGAGATAACAGGGGAAACAAATACAGAACTGTAGATGAGAGGGAGAATGAAAGGGTGATTGAATGTGAAGACAATGATGGGAGGGTGACAGATGGTGTGATTGAAGGTAGATAAATGAATAAAAAGAGGTAGATAATGAAGCAGAGCATGAGGAGACAGCGAAAGGAGGAGGGAAACAGGAGGGTCACTGGAGGATGAAGGGATGAAGGGGAGTAGAATGAGGAGGCAAGAGGTGATGGAGGGATGGCGCAGATAGCGGTCACGTTAGATGAATGGATGAGAAAAGACCACAAGAGGAGTGAAGGCGAGGAAAAGATGTGGAGAGAATGGGGTCAGCGGGGGTAAAATGGCGAGATGTGGGGGAGGAATAACGAGGGGAGGATGGAAGGGGAGGTGGAATGATGAGAAGACGGGCGACAGAGTGGTGGGAAGGGTGAAGCCTCAGGAAGATGAATCGCAGCAGAGCAAGATGGGAGAGTAGGTGAGGGGAAGTGGTTGTGATGAGAAGGTGGGTGAGGGTGTAGGGGGGAGGAGGAGGGGAGGAGGCTTGAGAGATAGATGTTCCATCTCCATGCTACACTGGGGCTAATGAGCAGATCTATACCATACAGCACCGGACGAGTTCAGCCAGTGAAGAAAAGATGACACGAAAAATATTGAAAGAAAGAGCAGAGAGTTAATTGGTGTTAATTGTTGGCGTCTTTTTTCTGCTAAGTGCAAGTATATTTCTCTGGTTTGTAAAAAATCTGCATCACAAAATTACCACAAATATTGTAAACAAGTGTCACAATGTCACATTAAACAACAAATGTTTTTCAGTCATTGATTTATACATGTATCTGTATTATTATTGAAATATAAATGTGCTGCTCTGTATTGAGTATCCTATCATATCATATCCTATCATAGCTTCAAAGGTAAAAATAGGCACATCTCTTTATGCACTAACTTAAACATTCTCAAATATTTCAATATTTTAGAGGCCATGGTCTTCCCACCCATTCATTTCTATTCTAAATGCAGATTAAAAAAAAAAAATCATATTATCATTTAAAACCTGCCCTTCAGTGGAATAAGATCTATTGGCTGGCTGTGGGCCGGGATGCAAACAGTGGATGTCATTATCGTCCCTCCAGCTGGGGTCAGTTCGGTGTATTCTGTGAAAGTGATGTGATTGGTTGCCAGAGGTTTGATGTGAAGCCTCCGGTCAGTGACGATTAAATAAAAAAATGAAAAACTAGTTCTGACAACATGTCCTCCACTCGCATTCAAAACTATAACGACTGATTATTTGTTGAGCCTGTTAGTTGGAAAAACCAATCCCCATAAATCAGTAAACAGTCTTTCACAATCAGGAGCTGCATTTAGAACTGCCAGTGATTCATTACCATGCTTGAACAATGAGACTTCATCAGATTGAACCTGCCAAGTAATTATTCCACTAATGCATTGTAACTGAATGATGGCTTCACTTGCAGCTTGTCTGCCCTATGGAAATTAAGGCCATAGGTCTTATATGCCATAGCTTATGTTTTGAAATGAGTATCTCCAATATCAGTCAGTCTCCTTTTCTCCAAATCAATATGTCTACATAGAAACCAGACAAGTGATGACCTCGGGGCAGAACCCCATATGGACATTTTGCAGCTTGAGGCAAAAACATCCTTTTAATAATCTGGACAAAACACATAAATGCAACACAATACTTCTGTGTTGTTCCTTTCCCCTGTCCTCTTCTGGTTCTAGATATACAGTACGGTGTGTGTGTGTACCGTGTTTTCATGGGGGGCAGGGGGGTTTTTTTACACTTTACAGCTCCCATTTCAGTAGCAAACATCTGAATTCAGAGCTAATACTGAATAATCCAAACTTGTCCCCGGCTGGGGACATTTGGAAGGAGCTTTGGCACCAGAGACCCAGCCTGGATCAAAATATGTTCCACCACCTAAGTCCAGTTTGTTTGATCAGCTTGAACACTGTTACATAAGACCCGGGATCATCTGATCCTCGTCTTCTGTGTATGGGCAGGTTGCACATTAACAAGGCACTGCAACCTTCTACATCAGAATGTGTAGCTACATAAGCGTGGATATACACAGTGTGTGTGTGTGTATATTTAAAGGCACAAATCTAACACGACGATGCACAGACCTGTAGGTCTGGTTAGGAACTGCTAACAGAGAGGTCAGAGGTCACAGAGAGGGATGAGTTTTATGGTGATGACAGAATTATAAAAAAAAAACGCAAAAAAGACAGAAATGGAGAAGGTCAAGAGGTCAGAGAAATGTGGGGAGACAGAGGAGATGGGGACAGGGAGACAGAGCAAACGCTCTCTCTCTCTTTTCCATTGCTGCCCTGCCAGCACTTCAATTTCCCTCTCTATCCCCAATCCCTCCATCTCAGTCTTCCTCCCTGCGGACCCCTTTGCATTAGAGCAGAACCGCTCATTGATCCCCCTCTAAACAAACACAGATATGTATTCAGCACTGGTATACACCACTGGGAGCAGAAGAGCCAGCTTAATGGTTCCAGTATATGTTAGTGTCTGGAGACAGAAAACAGAACTGCAGTCAGTCTCTCTCTCTCTCTCTCTCTGTGTGTGTGTGTGTGTGTGTGTGTGTGTGTGAGTCAGACAGAGAGAGAGTAAAAGGATAAATCACTCTTGTTTAGTCGTCTCCCCAGTGTGTGAGAGTGTGTGAGAGTGTGTGTGACAGCCTCAGTGTAAGCAGCTTCTCTCTGGGACATATGAAGTCAGAGGGGACATCTTAACGTTTGGAAAGGTCCAGAATCGAACGCACAAACACACACGCTCTTACAAATGCACACACATTAACATATAAGCCCCTCTCACGATGCACCCGTGGCTGCTGCACACACTCTGCCGAAAACGATCTTCTCTCCTCATTCACTGCACCTCCCATGTACACACATGCAGAGTCGCAACAACACAACAAAACAACTTTGTCTAACAGGAAGAACAGACTCACAGCAGTGCATACAGTATGCATGAGCACACGTAGAGAGGGAGCTGCAGAGTGATTTATATGGTTTGCCGTTTTCCAGGATATAACAACAGTGGTGACTGATCTGGTTTGGTTCAGCTCCGTATCACATCATTAATTCCCCTTTATCAGTTTCTTCACTCAGACTGAGAGTCCTGAACACGTCCTGCCGACTCATCGCTGTTCAAAATGCCACATACGAGGTGCGGTGTTTAGGAGACTAGTGGCAGCAGGAAGTAAGAATATAAAGAAATTATATTATAAGACATGCATGTTTCTGCATGCTTGGCTGGATTTTGTCTGGGACCGAAAAAAACAACAATGGCATTTTATAAACTGCATCCAACAGTGAAAAAGAATGATTCGTTTTTCTTCAGCAGGTATTTACGGTATGTTGACAAGGGGATTTTCAGATAATCCCCAATAAATTTCCGATTGCATTTAAAATGAAACGCTGCAGTAGAGGACTTGTTTACCACAGATCCCTGAAATAAACAATGTCTGAACAATGCTGTATGAGTACACTACGAAATATAATATGTTATGGCCCAGCAGAGTTTAAACCAAAGTAGTGAAGGGCTGGTGATTAAGTGGCGTTAGCTGCAAACACTAGTCTCATGACGCACATTCATGTCATTTGAACTGTAATTACAAGGCTCGAAGTAATTGGAAATTCTTTGCCAGCTCCCACTTGTGGAAAATGACTTCTGCTATTAACATTAGTGCAGTTGATTCAGCTAATTTAATTGAGCCATTCACTTGCGATGAACTTCCCACATGCTGGTGTTCACAAAAAAATGAAGCTTGGAGATTGTAAATACTGCATGTATATATTCAAGAGTTTTTTTGTTTGGTATATACATAGTTATACATGGTAGAATGTGCTGTGAAAAACAATAGGTTTCCCAGTAACCTTGTGGATGTGATATATGGATGTGGTTGGAAAAGATCTTTGTAAACACAATGATGTTAGAATTGTTACTGTTTTGTTCACAAGGTCAACAAATCAGTTTGTGTCTTATAAATATTTTCTGTAATATGTCCTGTCGTACTAATTCAGTATGTTCAGTATGCTTGTTGTAAACCGTTACACTACTATGCACAAGCATATTTGTGGGATTTGTACAGAGATCGTGGTGTGAAAAAGTGGGTGTTGCCAGTTTCTTCTGACACTTCCTGTAGATAGTGTACTATGGCTATGTCTGAAATCGCCCCCTAACCCCTATATAGTGCACTATATAGTGATCACGCCATTTTGTAGTGATGTCCGAAACCTTAGGGATCATAGCATGTCCACTATATAGTGCACTCAATGTATCCCACAATTCACCCGCGAAATGTAGTGTACATCCGATGGTCACTAACCGGACCAAGATATCCCATCATGCATTGCCAGAAATTCTCTGGGCTGCGCGGAAGTGAAAATAGCGGACGGACGGGAGGGAAATATACATAAATATTATAAAATATAACAAAATACGACAATAAAAAGTACAGGAAAGTAATCAAAAGCCTCTAATTTAATAAAAATGCAGTGGTAAACAAACAAGTATTTTGTGAGACGACAATAATGTGGTACGTTTTAATTGTGCGACAGCGATGACGTAATTACCGGCGCCGAGAGTAGTGTCCGAAAGATTTTTCTGTTGAGCTCACTATATAGTGCACTACATTTATTTCCCTATATAGGGAGTAGGGGTTAGGGGGCGATTTCGGACACAGCCTATGTGTGACATCCGCTTATTATATGTGTGTGTGTGTGTATAAACTTGTCAGTATGCTGGTTGAATTATTCATCATTGAATTACATATTCTCCCCATCAGTCTATCAGTCTGCTTCCTCTTGCCTGTCCTCACCTTCTTGATCCGTCACTTTCATTTCACATAGCACACAATGTTATATGCTGCTTTTACTGATGACTCTTTGCTGTGTTTTGAAATGGTCTGTTGGAAATGTGTACTATTATTTCTTTACTTTGAGGTCAGTTCATTATTGGCGATGCAGATAGAGAAGGTCTAAGGGCTACAGTTTAAGGTGTGGCCGATGAAGGCTTTCAAAGATCAAGTCTTTCACGCTGAACAATTCTTAAACAAGCTGACATGTTTCAGATTTTTCATAAATTGACATGTCCACGCATTGAGATTGAATCATCCTGTTTTTCTTTCACATGCCATTAAAGATACTAAGCATCATATATAAAAGATCTAATAATTTAACCACTGTGTTGATCCTACATACCTCTTCAAAGGGCTTTTGATAAGACTGGAAACATTGCCGAAGATGTCGGGACAGCTTATATGTGGATGTGAGATTTCTTTCAACACGTGTCTGGTAGTACGTTGGAGATTATATAGGCTACTGTATGTAGAATGAATACAAATAAATAGCATTTACAAGCACTGGAGAAAAAAGTATATACGGTAAATGAGAATTAGGGTCAATATAAGTTCACACAATATGTTCACACAAGAGTTATTTTCTTTAAGAAAGTTTTGTGTAAAAATGTTGGCTATTGTTGGATAAAATCAAAATATTAGGTCGGTTGGTTTTCTCTGTGTGGAGGTGTGTGTTTGATGTGTGTGTACATTCGACCAGCTGTTGTGACTTTGCTGAAATGAGCCGTGCAGGATTGATTTTTAACCCTGTGAAAGACACAGAACAAATACAAGACATTTTAATTAGACTATTGGAAAAAAGTAAAGCACTGTCAGAAAAAATGGGTTTCCTGCCTCCAGTGATCAATAGAAGTAAACATTTGAACTGAACTTCAGACCACAAGAATTCATAGTATTCACACTAGCAACAATGTGTTGAGCTGAACCTGTAATTTAAACTCACATATGTGCACATATGCGCCAAATTTTCAACTTTTATTTTTGTAATATAATAATATGTAGTAACAGTACTTGGGGCACCACCCGTATCGATGTTGTCAGGAGTACATATGCGGTGAACATACACAAATCAATACATTTCACACAAGTTAAAACAGTCTGTGGTTTCAGTTGCTAAGGATTTTAGTTACCTTTGACAGTTGCAACCTTTAAGTTGAATTGCAAGAAAACACCTTTTGTCTTGATTGTAATCTCTGGTAACTAGCAGTTATTATTTAGAAGATTTCAAGCTAGTAGTTTATTATCATTATTATTATTATTATTATTATTAGTAATAGTAGTAGTACTAGTAGTTTTTTAACATTTCCCAACAAATTGGAAAGAAAGTGGGAACAGAACTGGAAGCAGATGAAAAAAAAAACTTTTTTTCTATCAAGACTGGCAGTGACCTACATGCGAGCTCAGCTTGACTTTGTCCACCAGTGACTCTTTACTGCATTAGTTATGATGACTCAACCAAAGGATTGTTAATACCTTTATTTATGCCCCCTGTCTCAGGGTGCCTTATATAACAGGCACACAGCCTCACACTCTCTCTCTCACACACACACACACACAAAGGGAAAGAGGTATATTAAGACGTGTCTGGTCATGGCCACCGGCGTTCAGAGGAGCTGTTGACAGAAAAGGTTTGAGGAAAAAAGGTATGAGAAAGCGGAGTTCATTAACGACTGAGTGATCAGCATCAAATAAACCCAGCCTTCTTCTTCTGTAGTCTCCGCTTATTGCGTCTCCACTGCTCCTCTCTCTTTTGATCACCCATCCTCTCTGTCTTTGCCTGCCATAACAACAGCCGTACCTGCAGCATGCAGGGAGGGAGGGAGGGAGGAGGCAATGAGATGAGAGAGCTGCATATAATGAAGAAACATACAACATACATCAGTCAAGAAATAGTCATTTCTAAAAAAAACAGTTGAGATAAGTGAACTATCGAGGATCTCTCCTGGCAAACCCATGTACAGTACCAGGTCCAATCTTTATACTCATGTGCAGATGATAGAAAAACTTTTCTATCACTGTTTTTGTTTAACAGAAAGAAAACAGAGAAGCAAATACACCTGAATTCTGAACTATACTTTTCTATACTTATACTTTTAGAACCCGCAAACATTTCGACAGTCTATGAATTACATTTTGATATTTGGACATCTGAAAATGTTTTTATTATGTATTTACTTCTGACTGTAGAAAATTAAATTGAATGTCTGCTATATCTAGCAAAAGAACAAATCAGTCATGAATTTCTGCCTTTTTAAACTTACTTACTTCACTCAGAGCAAACCATGTCCTACATGTGCTGTGCCACGTTCTGCATCTTTCACTTCTTTACTCCAGAGAAAAGTACGGTGTGTGTAGGTAATGCACTCATGTTCATGTTGTCCTGTAAATGCATTATAAATCCAGCACCATGCACCAGCCTGAATAGGAAGTGAAACTGATTCATGAGCTTGTCACAGACCTCGCCTTTGCTTCCCTCCTCTCCATCACTCCCTGCTGTCATCGAGGCGTGCCCATTGGCCGCTTCCAGAACAAACAATGTTTTTATTTTCAATACACGCACACACGATTAATGTGTGTGATAATTAGGTCGCTGATAAATGGACACATCACAATGTGCTCCGCTTGTTGGGACGTACTGTATGCGTGCTTTAATATGCCAATTCTAATAGGTGCACTGATGTGTTCATTCTTCAGCCATATCATTATGAAACATTCAGCGGGTGCTGTGGCTGTATGTGTGTTATCTATCATACAAATTATGTTTTCAGCCAGGGTGTATATGCTTTGTGAATCTTTAGAGAAGATGCTTCTCAAAAATGTATTCACCACACACAGCTGGAGAAAAACTTTCTATCTTGGATTACTGGGATATTCACACTCACTAGACACACTGATAGCAGCGCAGTGTTAATACTGGGGAGGAACTCATGTGCTTACCAGCTTTAATTCTTCACGGCATGGATGTCATAATAAGTTAGAAACATTTTGTTGACTTCTGGTCAATGTTATGGTTGCATGGGATTGTGAAATGTTTGCTTTGTGACATGGTGCATGTTGCTATGCTGGAGAATGATGTTTATTAGTTTATTTAGTTTAGTTGGTGTATGCTGTTTCTGACTGTTCTCATGGAAACACAGTTGTTGTGATTCATGGAATACGGGTTCGCCCACTTGCTCCTCAATGGTGGAAATCAGAACAAATCCGCCAAAGATTTTAATGACTCTTGCAGCCTGCAGCAAGGTGGTACAATTACAATGGTTATGGTGTGTTCAACACAAACACTCAGGGCAGGACACAGATAAGCACAAAATAAACCATTCCTGAGGAGGTTTGTCACTGTATCACTATGCAAAGCCCTTCTCCTTTGTCCCTGTCCCCCCATGTCCCTGTCTGTCCCTCAACTGTGTTGTGTGTCTCCTAACCTGATAGTTTACTGTCTGCAGATGACCTGCACTGCAGTCAGTGTGGATGTGCGTGTGTCTGTGCGTGTGATTGTGTTAAGAGTGTGTCAAGGTTATTGCAGATAATTTAAATAAAGTGCAAGTCATCCCAGTTACTTTCTTGGCTGGAGAATAAATCAAATATCATTTGACAGTAAGTCAAATGATTTTTGATTTTAGGCTAAAACTGGCTTGTCATTTATTTAGTTTAATATCTGATCTGCCTGTTCTGTGGTCAAAAGAGAAAGAGAAACTATAGGCTTTCAACCAGGTGATGGGATCTGGAACTGAAAAACGAGCTGTCTCTGTGATAACCATAATATCACTGTTAAAACAAATGAATCCTTTAACTGCTCTGCCACTAAACTTGTCAGCCTGTTGACACCTCTCTCAGTCAGCTGCGACAGGGTGAGCACACTTTATTGTTGTCTGCTTTCATTTGGTGGTAAGAGCAAGTAGTGATGAAGGTCTTACTGTGGCGGCTTTAAAAGCCGTACACCTTCCTGTACAAGGAAGGTCAACATATTATACCAGCCAGGCTGAGCATCTATAACTTTGACCAACGGGCAGTGACAATGATTCTTTAAATTATAACATTAAAAAATGTATATTTACATACTCGAAGTAGTTGATATCAACATTAAGATGGTAATAAAATGTGATCTGATAAACATGAATGTAGGTATCAGACCATTGTTTTAAAAACACACATGCACACACGCACGCACACAGACATACACACACACACACGCACACACTAAATTGACATTACTAAAGTATATTATTTTCTCTATTTTACTGTTGCTATTTAATAAAAAGCATATTTATTCTTTAATTGAAGGACTACTAATCAATATATCGGAGTACTTAAATTATGAGGAGCATCAGCCCTGTACACACAACTACAGCTTGGGCCTTGCATGTTTAAATGACAACATGTTCTCCATACTAGAGTTAGTGTTTTGTTCGTAGTATGTTCTGCTCCACTCAGGTAGTCCAACAGGTGTTGTATTAATCATAATTATTATGAAGGAAATGAAAAAAACCCAGATTGCTTGGGATTATTTTAGAAATCTGATCAGTACCTGCCTTTAGTACATTTCAACACCTCACACTAATGTCAACACATACAGAAAAGTTTAGGGTATAGTCATCCATAGTCTCATTGTAAAAGAACATTGAGTTTTGTACAGTTAATTACTGCACTGGAGGAAATTATATCAATGTCTCTACTATATATATATCTATATATAGCTATATATCTCTCTATATATGTCTCTCTCTCTCTCTCTCTCTCTCTCTCTATATATATATATATATATATATATATATGTATGTATATATATATAAACTGATAGGTGTGTATGAATCAGGTATTGCCTGATTCATACACACTTCCACTGGAAGTTCTGGAAACACCACTAGCTACAGCGCATTGAGTCACACAGTGGAGTAATAAACTCACCTCTGTCATTTTCCATCAGTTTCTGAGAGCTAATGAGTACAGCATTATGCTAACAATGATTTATTTTTCAAAATGTTGCAAACTTCACGTGCCTCTGATGGTTTGTCAATTTGAGGATAATCTTTGCAATTAAGTATATGAGAGAGATATTGAGACTGTGTATTCCATGTAAATGAGCAACGTATAAGAGACTTATGTGGTGGCTGAATTAGTAAGCTGTAATAGCAACACCATGAGGAAAGAGGCAAACCCACACATTGACTGACAAATGAGGTTTGCTGTTATTATCTATAGAATCATTCAGGTATAATATCAGTTTTTTTCTGTCCACTCATATGTGGATGGATCCCAAACACGTTTTCCATTTTAAATCCAGGAGCACAAATGAACAGCCCATTGCTTAATTCTTGTTACAGTAAATTCAAAGGAAAGAGAAAAAAAGGATGTAATATACTCAGTTTTCATTTCCTGCCTCATGGCAGTAAAAAAAAAAAAAAAATCAAGGTGTAGACATTTGATATTTCTTTACATACAACACAATAAGCAGATGCTTAAATTGTACTGTCTGCAAAAAAATGAAATCCAATTTTATCCTCAGTGCATTCTCCAATCCATTTTCTTCATCTGCCTCTCTTTCTTACACACACACACATACACACACACACACACGAACACACACACACACACATTATACACCTCCAGACAGCAATTACTGTGCAGCAGATGTTGGCTTGAGAGGAGAGCAGCTGACTCACACACACATGCAACTCACACACTTTTACCACCACGTCGAGATTTAAAGCTTTTTCAGCTAGTGCTGAAAGCATCATCCCTTGTGTGTCATTAGGGTCCCTCAGAGGATTGGTATTTCCTCACATCCCATGTGTCACACCTTGACCCCCCCCCACCGTGGGGTGTCCTTGACCTGCTGGCTGGGAATTGGTACTTTAAAATGAAAGGTGTCCTCTGTCCGCTACACAGGTGCCAAACTTTCATCCTGTAACACACTGGGCCCTCTGAAGCATGTGGCACATTATAAGGCTGAAATCCCATTATGTGGCACAGCGGGGAAATGTCATCACCTGCCTTTGCTGCCGCTGCTGCTGTAAAGATGAAAGCTGGTCATATTTTAATGATGGGGACACCATTACGTAATTGCGTCATGGTGATTTGTGTAATAGTAATATGATATGGAATAATCACATTCTCTTGATGTAGTAGTGTCTTTCTGGTGACCTTGTCATGTACTCTTAATGAATGACTTTCTGATATGACCAGTGAGGATATGAACTGTAAATTTAGACTTATAGTCAATGACAATGGATTATTGAGGTTCTGGTACCTGATCGACACAATCAATTTGGTGGCTTCTTGCTTTTTCACATTTGACGTGATAATCACTGCCTCTAGATGTCGCACCAGAGCAACCTCAATCATTAGCCAAAGACAGCATCACCTTATAGACTCCGCAGCAGTCCTGGCAGTATGCCAACTAGCGATAGCAACATCTGCCAATCAGATTTATAATATCAGTAACAACAACAAGTAGAGTTTTTATTTAGTTAATGCAGTAATCTATGTGTTTCATCTTCCTCTGTATGTATTGTGCTCTCGGTTTAAGTGGGGATCAGTAACTGTTGATACTGGAGCATAATACTGATCACAATCGGCCAAGTCAATCACACTTGCCTCGTGGATCGGCAGGATACAAAGTGTTATCAGAGGACAGGTGATACCATGCTAAATCAATCTTAATGAGTACTTCAAATTATGGATGATCATTAATAGTTTACTTTGTTGAGTGATGTTAGTGTGGGATTTTAAGAGAATGATAAGATGCACCTGGGGACAGAGACGTGCAGTGGGATTGCACACGCAATCTACTTTATTGCACTGACAAGGGTGACAAGGTTTAATTACAGCCTTTGGCAATACATTTGTGTTGGTGTTGCAAGCAGCCAGGTAATACCTTCCCTCTCTATCACACAGACACGATTAATTACTACATAGGCCACCTGTAGTTCTGATAGGGTCGTCATGGCAACACAGAGGAAATGAATGGCTGCACTGCTGATGGCCGACAGCACTGGAGGGCACAGGGTGCTTTTGTTCCCTTTTTGTGGTTTGAATGTGAGTTTGTTTAGTGTGCAAAAATTATATTGTCCCAACCGAGTGTCGATGATGAAATTTTAAGTAACATATGTGCTTGAAACGTCAAGTGCAGCAAGACATCTCCAGTATGGCTTTTCATTTTCTCTGTATACAAGGCTTATGGGCCATTTTGCCTTATTTCCTTCTATTAGAACTTAGGTAACAACATAAAAACAAACTTTCATTTTTACTGGTTATTGACTTATCCACAAATTACGGATTTCTTTTAAAGGAAACACTAAAACCAAGATCAATTGATGTTGCTTGCAAGTGCACAGCAATGTACTATTTATGCACAGTACACATAATGTTTCAAGCTCCGTACCGCCTCCAAATGGTCACATTTAGTCACGGTACCCGAGATGTTTAAAGGTAATAATGTGACGTGTTTCCCTCTGATTCCCTTCAGTGTAGTTAAGGTGCCCATACACACCCATCTGACCTGGTTGGTTGGATGGTTGTTAAGTTGTTTGCTCATGCACGATACTATAAATACCTTAAGATATATGAGAGGCTGTCTGAATAACTTCACACACCTTTTGTCCATAACTGCTGTGAAAAGAAATGTTTTGCTTAACTGCAACTGCAACTGCTGGGGTAACAGCAGTGGCTAACTGTGAGCACCGCAGTTGGGCCTTCACCTCGGCCGACCCCCGCCCGTTTGACAACCCAGTGCCCCCCCGAAAATGAAAGGCTATGCTTAAGCACACTGTGCTAACGTGCAGATCTCTGTGGCTCAGCTTGACGGAAATGGCTGAAATGCGAGATCAAACGATGACATCAATAGTTTGTACTAACTGTATGTTGTGGACTATGCCTGTGTAGAAAATTTATTTCCCCATGTGGGACTATTAAAGGTGTTTCTTCTTATTAGATTTCTTCCATCTCCTGGTTTGATGCATGTTTCGCTGCTGTTCATATCATCTCTCAAAGTGTCTTTTTCTTTCTTTCTTTCAATCAATCAATCAGTCAATCAATCAATCAATCAATCAAGCAAGCAAACAATTCCTCCAGGGGAAGTCTTTGCATTTGCTGGCCCAAAAATCTTGATTATTAAAAAAAAAAATTGTGATAAAGATAATGTGACAATACTCTTTTAATATTTTTTTTTAACAAAAAATGCTGTTAAAACTTTTTCTGCTTACCAGGACATTTATGGATGCACACAATGTTTCAGAACAACAGCTCCTCTTTATTTTCTTACAACGTAAACTTAAAAGACTTTTAAGTCCAAAGTTCCCTAAAATGTTACAGTCTCAAATGTGACATATTAATATTATTACTTTATTTTATTCTTCTGTCAGAGTATAACACAAATCAACATGTTGACAGTTGTATGAAAGGTTTTGACTGGTGACAGTTGCTGCCTCTTTAAGAGCCATGAAAAGTTTCACTTTTGGTTTCGGGTGTGGATCCATGGAGCCGCTCTGGAGCAGAGCACATTATTCTGCCTCGAACTGAACCTGAAACCTACCTAAAAAAATATATCATTTTTTATTTAATACTCCCATTTATTGTTCTAGAATTTTATATTTTATATATGTATTTTTTAAGGCCTTCTCTGACGGCGCAGAGGGCCCTGACGGTTCCCCACTTGGTAACAGGCGCCACTGAGCAGATGTGATGCTGAATTTGCAAGATGTAGTTGTCACCGTGTTTAAATTAGCAGGTGGTGTCGGGCTGAGACAGGATCATTTGTCAAGATATGTACTGTGTTATGATTTACTCCCATGGACAAGTCAAGAGTTTGGCCTTTTACATGACTCAGCCACTCACAAACTCACAAACCCAGAAAAAATCAGCAATACTGCCGCCCCTGGTAAAACTTGATAATTGACAGGTGCTCTTGGAGATGTGTGAGCACATAATATTAATGGAGCATGACAAGAAATCCTCTGACATCTGGCTGATGTGATTTAAAAAAATATGTTTTGGACTTTGGACTTGTAGAACATTGTGTATACAATGTATAATGAGCATTTCCTTGATGAACCCCTGATCTGCAGTCTAGTCTCTTTGTTTCACTCTTTCTCCCTCTCTGTTTCCTGGGCAATTCACAAACAAAACATTTTGCAATTTGGCATTTGTCTTTGTTTTTGCTTCAGGGCAAAATGGCAGCAGTGTTGATTGGCCTAACTTTGTGCCAGCACATATCCTGTGTGTTTGTCTGTGTGCACTTTGCTAGGTTTGGTGTCTATGTGTCGGTCCTCTTTGTGTTTTCACTGGCCAAACAAACTCAAATGATCGCCATTGTGACTGGCAGTGGCCATTCACTACCCATGCTTTACAGCACACACACACACACACACACACACACACACACACACACACACACACACACTAATCCTTATGACTGTATGCATATATTTCAGCCAGTATGTTCAAGAATGCAAATTATGAAATGTCATTATGTCATTGACAAATTATCAGAAACATTAAAGGACATCCACATAAACAACCACAGTGTCTCTTGCATTCATGTCACACTTCCATCACCATTACTAATTACACACGGGCACTTAAACACAAAACAATGTGTTCCCTACTTTTTCAGCCAGCAGGTATTGCCAGTGATGTCAGTGATGTTGCCATGGCAACTACCTCCCCTTTTACCTGAGTGGAATACTAGTGTCAGCCTAAAACAAATAGCGTATTTGCATACTTATGTTTCACTGCTTCACATCTTCACCGTGCACCCCCACATCTGGTAACAAGCTGCAATCAGAATACACAGAAAAAATACACACCTTATTTTGGTCAGGGAGAAAAACAAATCCTCAGCCCAAGGCCACTGGTCAAACTCAGATACAGAGCAGATAAAGTAAGCATTTACTGTACTAATGCTTCATTACCCATGAATTTGCATGGGTAATGCAATTTACTAAATGCATTTGTTATTTAGTATTATTTTACTTTATTCTTAAAGCATGTTTTTATTCACTAGTATAAACCAATGCAAATGAATGAGTGCTATAAATATTTTGTTTTGTGTGTGCGTGTGCGTGTGCGTGTGCGTGTGCGTGTGCGTGTGCGTGTGCGTGTGCATGCATGCACTTGCACGTTAGTCATGAGGTCATCATCTCCCCAGTTGCCACTTTCTTTGTCTGGATGTGTTGGAATAAGTGGTTGTCCACAGATGAGCTTTGTTGTTGTTGATACTAATCAATAAACAATTACAAGTTTGTGTGCCTGGTTAAGTTTAATCAAGACGTCCCTATCACATAACAAGAGGGAGTGAGAGGAGTCAACTTATTATACTTCCACGTGAAATTTCATGTGAAAAGGTATTTTCTTCATTTAAAAAAAAAAAAACGTTGTTCTGTATGTGTTATTATGGTCTGGCTGATCGGCTTTACTGTTGAGATGGCTGTTAATATGACATTTAATAATGTCACATGACAGTTGCTGAGGTCGTGTGACTTGTAAGCTGATCAGTGTCCCACAGTGTGTTGTGCAACCCTGTCAAATACAATATGTTAATGTTCGGGTGGCGGAATTAAAACAGGGATAAAGACAGAGAAGCAGCTTGAACACAGCATGAAAGAAACCTGGTTTAAAGATGATCTGTTTCAGAGGTCTTCAGAGGTGTTGGGAGAGAGGACTTCGATATTTTTAGGTCATCCGGTGAAGCAGTTTCTGACACATCAGTGTTCAGAAGGTCCAGATCAACACAGAGAGCTATAACTAACTCAACGGGAACATTAGTTTTACATAAGTCAAACAAGAATGAGCAAGCAGAATAACTTAAAAAAACAACCTGCTCACTTTGCACATGGCTACAGTGGCCAAGTGAATCCAGAGGATCTGTGACTACCACTGCAACCGTTTGTCATAGGTTGAGAAAGTAGTGCGTGGTGAAGAGTGCCGACGGTGCAGCAGCATGGAGGCAGCATAATAAACCCTGCCTGCTGAGACTGGACGATGCTGAAAGCTGCTGCTGTGTTGAGTTAACTGGTCCTGCGAGAATTGAGATAATAGTGATGCTGGTGACAGGCAATTATACAGGCTGCATTAGCCTCGATATTATTAGCTGCCCCGCTCAACGGTGCATCGCTCACTGCCGCTGTTTAATGCTGTTAGCTTGGACTGACTTTAGTTATAGAGTTATAGTTTGAGATTACACCCACATGTCGGCTGACGAGTTCATATATTCTCTCGACCCAGCAGTACCTGACACCAACGCGTCATGTCGTACTAACGGGAGATGTAGAAGTTTGAGTTGATGATTTCATCTCCTTTAATGAATGGTCACTAATGACTTTTCCTTAATTATGAGCGCGTTCATATTTGTTCATTTGAAGGTAACGGTGACGAAAGGATACTGTTTTTACAAAATGTAATAATTGTCTTTTTAATAGCTATACACACCATTCAAAGTAGTAGTGTGATAATATAGTATTATTGTGTTGTATATTATAGTGTTGTAACAAACACATTTCACTGATATGGTTTTAAAGCTCCATATTTTTTTCTAATCTTTTGACTCACTGGACCAGGTCTGTTCAAGTCTGGGTCAATCGGTGTTACAGTTAATAAATAAGAGCATATAATGAAGATAATCCCATTTAGATTTTTCTTTTTTTTTTTGAATTGTGTTTGACAATATTAAATTTCATGATCTGATGATGTCATGACTGGATCTTCTGAGGGAGACAGACCAGCAAATTAAACAGCTTTGGCTGAAGTGGCACATTCATCTTCTCTTTCCTCTCTAGGCTGTGTAGTCTACGTCGCCAGTGGCTCTCGATCCTAAATGTTACATAAGCTATTTGTCCAAAAATGACTGTGTATGAATTTATGTACGTACTATGCATTTGCTCAATTATCCGTCATTTGATTTTTTTTTTTTGAGTTTGCCACAAGTGTTCATGTGTGTACAGTTTCCTCATTGCTGACATTGACATTGAGATTTATTCTAATTGTTCCTCCACCCCACTCTATGGCATTAGACATAAGACCATGTGGCGTCCAGTCTACCTGCTACAGAACCACAGCTGAGGACGTAGAAACGCATCACTATTTGGAACTTGCACTGCCGTCTAATAAGGACAGTGGAAATCATCATTCAGAATTCGCTGCCCTCCATTTTTCTACGCAGGTTAAAAAGTCACGATCAATAACTGATTAAATCCTCCTCACCACCTCTTTGTTCCCCTGTGTTCTGGGTTCAGCTCCTGTCCTCAGCACGTTAAGATACTGAACTCCTCTCCAGTCGGGATGTCACCCACATCTGTGTGTTGTCCAAAGTGGTTCCAAAAGCTTGTTGTCATAGAGGTGGAGAAGAAACGCTCCACAAGGCAATGAACACGTGTTTGCAGATTTCCTGCTGACTGATCACTTGTTGATTCACCACTGACACTGAGCTGAAGCTTCTGAACCATTTGCTATTTGTCCAGTTGAGCGCTGTTTGTGACCTGACAACAAACTGAAGCCCTCAGTGACTCCGCCACTCTGCGTCCTCCTCCTGCTGCTGACTCTGAGCTCCTCCACGACCGCTGATTTGAACCGTCCTGTCTCGTCTTTACAACCCCGGTGTGCACTGTGCCATAGGCGAGAGTATAATATCTCAGTACACATAGTACTATGGGGAAATTAGCGCATTATAAAAATGAACTTGAACAAATAAAAAGGGCTAAACTGCTGCCTGTGAGTTATTGCACGGATACAGTCCCAGGACAGTTTTAATGTATGCTTTTGTGAGGCTAAATAATTTGTTTTGCTGTTGGCACGAGTATCAAAATCGACATGCACGCATATACATCCATATGCATTAATGCATAGACGTGCATCAATTCACCCACTTGCAAAGCATGTTAGGGGTTTATATAAAGGTTGCAAATTGCCTTGCTCAGCTCGTGTCCTGAATCTGTTAGAGAAGATTTCCATTTTAATATATATTATATATACTATACTATATACAGTATACAGTATATAGTATGGAAGCTATAGGGTAGAGTTATAGTCAAGAGTTTTCAGTGGAAGATTGACAGATTTTGTTTTAAAAACTATAATGGACTATAATCTTCCCTCACTGATGGAATGTTAAAAAACAAAGAGATGGTGAATATAATCGAAAGCGTCCATCCTGTTTTGGCCGATTCTGCTTCTTCCCATTCTTTCCTCGGCTTCATTTCCCATTCAGCTGCACCTGGAGCTGCTGGTTATGAGTTCTGCTTTTTGAAATGTGCTGCATGATTGAAATGTTTGGCAAAGAATTGACTTTTGTACTGTTTACTGTTATGTCTGAGCGACAGCCAACAATACTGCCTACTTTCCCGTGACAGCAGTGTCACACACACACACACACACAGGACACACACCACACTGGGCAGCTGTGACAGTTAAACCGATCATATGCTTATGATATGTTTTAGATGCTATGGTTTCCCTCCCCTGAAACGTGAAACCGCTTCAAGCTGTATTTTCCCATTCACATCTTCTAGCTAATCCTTTCTGACTTATCTCTGCCACACAGACACACTATAAGTGTGCATATGTGTGGAAAATTAATCATTGTTGCCCCATTGTTGTGTGTGACGTGTGTGTGTGTGTGTGTGACAATCAATATAGTAGGATGCATTCAGTGGTGAAGAGCAGTTTCTCTCACAGATATACAGTGTCTCAGTCTGTTTTCTCTCCTGAAGTCACTCAGCCGCAGTAACTGTATGAAGCACAGAGACACACATGCACACACGCACACACACAAACTAAGGCAGAGGATGGAGTCTGAAATACTGATGTGACAGTGGGATTTATTGCATCTTAATTATTTAAAAGTGAATGAGCAGGGCGGAATGAGAAATAGAGTGAGCGCCTGCAAAAATAAGGAAACAGAGAAGATGAAAAATCAAAGACAGGCGAGTCAGAGAGGAAGAAGCTGTTCTTCAGTCGCTTAGTAAAGAGAAGATCGTTGTGTTAATTAAGTCAAATCGAAGCAGCTGATAGTCAGGACAAAATGGAGTAATCAATGAAATGAAAAAGTCTTTTATTTCAGGTTATATTGTTGAAGGTCATAACATTTAAACTCTATTTGGAACCTGCTGTAAACAAGAGACCTCTATTAATCTGTACTCATGTTTCACTCTTATTCAAATGTGGTTTAGCTCACATTTTAATGGAAAGTATGAAAACGAATTTTTGATGCTTTGGCGCTAATATTTAGATTGTGAAACTCTGTGCCCGCGAGCGCTGTCACGTGATGGTAACAGAGAGTGATCTGGAGGTATGTTTTATACTGATGCTCTCTCTCTCTCTGTGTGTGTGTGTGTGTGTGTGTGTGTGTCTGTGTGTGTGAGAGAGAGTGTGAGAGACAGGCAACCATGAAACGAACGAGCACATCGGTCCCTTGAGTAATTCGAAATAGATTCTAACTGTGAGAAATGTCTTCAGACAAACACACTGCCTTCTCTCTCTAACACACACACACACACACACACACACACACACACACACGCGCGCACACACACACACACACACACACACACACACACACACACACACACCATAATAGTAATTTTTTAGTGTTGGTTTACCCTCCTGACTGTCAACTGGTAGAAGTTTACAGATATATTCTTAAATATGATAAACCTGATTATTTTCTATAACGGTGACCTTCTATACTCCTACATATGAATATCAATCACTATATCATGCTGTGGTTATTTGGGTCAGAAAGAGATCAACCCTTTTGCAGTAGTGCTGTGGGTGTGTTGGTATGGGCTTCCAGTTCACACACCACTTCCAGCCTGTTCTGTCCTCTTCTGGCTAAACTTGCTGAGAGTAGTCCACAGTAGCAGCCGGAATAGCAGGGAGATAATGTTTTAGGAAGAGGTATCCTTTCAACCTGCATCTGTCACAGATGGAGGATAAGATAATACTTTGGAGACGAGCATCTTCAACAGTTCTTGGTTCCAGCACTTGGCTTGGATAAGACATAAAGTTGTTCTTACTTTGGCAAAGCAATGTGAGGCAGCTTTTTCTTTTTTTTCTTTTTTTAGAATGGCACAAACACTTAGCAATGGATTAATGTTTAAAATACAGTTACTCACAGATGGAACACAATTTATCCCACAACATGTGTAGGATAGTGGATGATCAGCACTTGGGTTTGAAGTGTTTACTTCTGGACAGGTGTGTGTTTATTGTGGTTCACAGCTGTCTCACACTAACCCTGCAACACTCAACTGTAAACCCTCAAATAACTATATACTCAGATGGTGCGGGGGCAAAGCACCATTCATTACACAGTGTTAGGTATGGATGGCAGGGACACCACTGCCATGAGTGAGTATAAGGGGATCATGTCACAAAGTGAAGCCTTGCAGAGGGGTTTGATCTTTCCAGGAGTGCCATTGTAAAGAAAGCTGCTTCACATTACTCATCATCTTCCCCAAAGATGTGTTTGTCAAACAGCTTCAGTAC
The DNA here is from genome assembly GCA_016785345.1 of Trinectes maculatus. NCBI lineage: Eukaryota > Metazoa > Chordata > Actinopteri > Pleuronectiformes > Achiridae > Trinectes > Trinectes maculatus. The sequence goes on along the minus strand of JAFBJQ010000211.1, from coordinate 399,885 downwards.
ATACTGTATGTTCTCTGCTGAATCGCATTCTAAAATATAAAAATCATTGGTTTTTTTTGACATTTCATTAGTAAGTAAACACCAGTTACTAATCATAATCTGGTTGTTTTTTTTTGGTTCTTCTCAGTCCAGGAGCTATAACAGCTTTCCAGTCATTAGCCTGCTGCTGTCACTACAGAGGCTCCACTGCAGTGTGGAGCTACAGAGTATATATATATATCACCCTTGGGTGCCATTATACATATGTATCTTTTGTTTTTCTTTAAATCTAATTCATACAGTATGTCACTGTGTTAATCATTTCCCAGCATGTTCTGATCTGACTTGCCTTGTGTCACTTGTCATGTACTGTAATGTCATAACATTGTTGGGGTAAATTAGAACATCGTCCTCTATTGGCACTTTAACTGTCAGTCTTTATGTTTAGTCTATGCTAAACAGACATTGTGCTTCTGAGAAAGAAACTAGCTGTAGTTATGGCTGCCATTGTCGTGACTCTGGCAGAGGGTTACCTTATTTTATTACTTCAAAAAATGTGCACTAAATCAATAAAAAAGGATAATATATAGTAAATATGTAGAAACACAAACACACACTCACACATTGTAGATAACTTGGGGCCTTGTATACAAAATAATCAGTGGGTTTGGAGCTCAGTCAGTTCCCTATCAGCAGAGTGTGGGAGCTGTGGAGTGAGACGCATACGAGTAGCACAGTGAGGGAAATGAACTCGACCAGATGGGAGATGTCTGAGGGCACAAATTCACATTATTCCACTTTCACTGTGGTAAAAAAAAAAAGCGCTGCCTCAACTGCATTTTGTGCTGATTTGAGTTTCAATCCATCTCACTCAGCAAACAGTACTTACATACAACAAACAAACTTCTCAACAGAAGTGTCTTGTTTCCAGGGTTACTCTAATTGATTTTTGATTGTTGTTGTCATCATAAATCCACTCCCATGAGCTGCTTCGTCAGAGCATGTCCTTGTCATCTGTTCACAGGGCAGTGCGGGTTTGTCCGTCTTCAACCTGCTCCCCATCAATTGTCATTTACTATGAAAAAAGAATGCTGGCAGTCTCAAAAAAAAAAAAAAGAATTAATGGCTGCACGGCCCTCAAGCATGAATTGGGAGCTTGGTGAGAAAGAATCAGACCTGTCAGGTTCTGTGACGTGAAGTAAACGATTCCTACATGCACACAAAGTCTGAATGGAGAATAAACAGCAGACCACATCCTGTCTTGAACCCAGGCACAACAACACGATCACTATCATTCTTGAATTTAGACCGTACACTAATACATGTAATCAGTATGAAGAGGAATGGGAAAATTACAACGACTTGGAAAATGCAGTAAAAGCTTGGTGGACACGCAGCAAGCACCAATTATTCAATTCCATTCTGCTGTAGTAGCGTTTATAGTGGATTTAATGAAAAGCATCACAAGGAAACAGCCACAGTTACATAAATAATGCAGGATCTGACCTGAATCAACAAATGATTCAGACAAGTACTAGAAGTAAGATTGCTGCAGTCTACGTCTATGTTTTTTTCTTTTCTTTTATGGTTTGGTGGTGGTGATGTTCTTCCCTGATAAATACAGTACCACCGCACAAGTGGTGAGACTGCAGTCTTAATTGGACTCTTGTGGGAAACATTGTATGGGTGAGCAAATTTAATGTGCGTCCGGGTGGCTCACATGAGCCTGAGGTGTTTTTATCACACAAACAGTTAATGGGATTGTTTGTCACTGCACGGGTGCAACAATGATTACAAATACATCTCCGATTAGTGTATTACATCACCCCCTTTAATCGATATCCACACAGATATACATACACCAGAAGACCTGTGGTAATAAATAAGTAAAACATAATAGTAAGTAGTAAAGTAATATAACTATTTGACAATGATTAAAGATATTGCACTATAGGTAAAAACAGGGTGTCCAAACTATGGCCCGCGGGCCAGCTGCGGTAAGTTTTAAAAATATAACTTAATATGGCCCACATATGGCCTTGCACTTGACTATATTGGACTTGGAATACTAGATGCAGCGATGTCTTGAACAGCACCACTTCTCCACAAAACAATTGGGGGGGGGCACAGGGGGTCAAGTTGAAGCCTGTCTCCCTTAGTTTAGACCACCCACAAACTCTTCGACTGTCCCTCCATCAGGTTGCAAACAGCACTTGCCTGTTTGCTACCGTGTTTATCTGCCACTGTAAGTTTTTGTTAACATGTTGGCTGTTTGTCCTGCCTGGGTCACGTCAGCGAGACGGATTGTAATATCAGAGTTTCATTTACATAAATGTTTGAATCGGTGTCCATGTGCGTATGTGTGTGTATGTGTGTGTGCGTTTGGTAATTAGGTGCAGCCAGGATGTCCCAAAAAAGAAAACTCGACATAAGAGACTTCTTTAGAAGTCAAAGTGTAAAGAGTGCGTTACACCATCCTGCAACACCTCCTCATCAAATACAAAGCTCTCAATAATCTTGTAAAGTGTCTTTGAGTTTTATTGAAAGTGCTGATAAATGAAATTTATTATTATTATTATTATTATTATTATTATTATTATTATTATTATTATTATTATCATTATAACTGTAGAGCCTCAACAACGCAGAGATTTGAAAAAAGCTTATATTTAATACCAAAAAACCACACTTGTGACTATTCACAAGTATTGTATTATTTGTATGTTGAAAGGGAACAGTAACCTTAAAAGTAACAATAGAAAACTAGAAGAACTACTGGAAAACACAGTGAAGTGAAAGAGTTTGAGTCTTATTAAAAATACTTGTGTCTGTGTAGTTTCTGACTGTACTATACTGTGGTTAGTATGCATTCCTTGGAGATTTTGTTTTACACACTAGAGGTGGGGGATATCCCTCATCCCTAGAGAGTGGCCCGGCCCTGAGTATATTTATCTGTATGTGGCCCGCGCAGAAAAAAGTTTGGACACCCCTGGGTAAAAACATTGCACCGTTACAGTAATATTTCACCATTCTGTTTGCTCTTTAGAGTCCTTATGGCCCAGGGAAAGAAACAGTCTGAGCCTGTTAGTTGAAGACTCCAAGTAACGCCTGCCAGAATGCAACAGGTGGAGCAGGTGGTGTGCTGGGTGGGAAGAGCCCAGCAGGATGATTACTCCTCTGTGGATGCAGCAGGAACTGGAGATGTCTTCCATGCAGGGCAGCCAGTGATCTTCTGTGCCGAGGTAATGATCCTACAAAGGGCTCGCCTGTCCAAGGCCGAGCATCCTGTGCACCATGCAGTGATGCAGTAAGCCAATATGCTTTCATTGGCCATGCGGTGTATGGTCACCAGCAGCTCCTCTTCCAGCCGGCTTTTGCAACTGTTTTTTTTTTGATGGTTTTGGGAACAGGGGTGATGTTGGCTGATCTGAATGCTGTTCCCTCTTGTGGTGCATTTCACATTCTGGGTGAAATTAAGATAAACAGTATCTCTGTGAATGTTTTTTGAATGTATGTTCTAGTGTCACCTGTGTACTTTTGTTGTTGTCTTTTGTGGTAATATGTTTGGTTGTAAAGTTAACTTTGCTCTGACTTATGTCCACAAGTTCACTCCGACTAAACTCAATTTCGGCAGAAATGATAAAGATTATTAAGTCTTATTATTATTAGGTCTTATTCAGGGGTGAAAGTAGTTTTAAATTCTTGCCGGTACTATTACCAAAAAAGACCTTCATTAAATCAAACGCACCAATCCCCATAGCAACCGCTGTGTTTCGTAAGTAGATGTGCATACGCACTCACGTACTGCTGAGTGAAATCTCCGGTCGTCAGCTATGGTTAGCTCATAAGCAGTTTCTTTTCCGAGCTGATCTGTATCGTTGAACAAAATAACATGAAACAGACAAAGTAGTTTTCAAGACTGCATGTTGCTAGCGGATCTATTTTCTGACCCAAAGTGCGGCCATGACAGGTTCTGAATGAGGGCTTTGTAGCAGCCAGCCGCTCTCCAGTCTTCCTGGTACTGCGTACGGAATCTTTTAGTGGTACGCAGTACTGGACCGTACCGGCTTACTTTCACCCCTGGTCTTATTATTAAGAAATAAGACCCTTAGACATTTTTTAAAATGATATATTGCTAAAGGGTGACACCTCAGATGCACTTGACAGCAGTGGGTAACTAACTGTGTCAATATACTTAGTTAGTTAGACTTAGTTAGACGGAGGCCTGTTTAATATCCGGTAACAGTGAACACTTAAGTCATAGTATCAGTAATGCTGGTGAGGATGCTGGTGAGGATGCTGCAGTGACTGCGAGAAAACACATCGGACAGACTCTGAAAAGACGTGTGACAAACTTTAGTATCTATATCGTAACTGTACTTTTATTATGGTAAATGAGCATAAGTGACATAAGCACAGGAATACAGATGGCAGAATTATCACTTTGGATAAAGAGAGAAACAATTAAAATTTGATTGTGCAAACATTCACTTATTAGCCCGTTTACATGTGTTTGACCATGTGGATCTAAGTCATTTGAAATGAATTTGAAAAGAGTCGACTCCAATTTGTAGCCTGATACTTGTAGAAATACATGAGGGAGCCATTTTAATTGAAACTGAACAAGGTCAACTTAAGCCTGGTAGTTATTTTGTGTGCGTGTTCACGGCTCCTGTGTGTCGGACAGATAAGACGTGTGTATGTGTGTGTGTGTGTGTGTGTGTCTGTGTCCCAGCAGACCATCTGTTCCAATGGTCTGAAGTAACGGCAATGAAAAGTGGAGCTTGTCATTTGCTGGCCTACTTTTCTCTCACTAACACACAAAGTATTGTCAGCAAGGAGGGTAGGTTTCAAGCAATCCCTCGACACGCAGGCACGCACATGCACATGCACATGCACATGCACATGCACATGCAAACACACAGGCCTGTAGAATGTGTTGAATTTGTTCAGTGCATTATTTTATTAAGAAAGCCCAACTTTCTGCTGTCTGCGTGTGTGTGCGTGTGTGACTTGTCAGCACAACGCATGTAAGCATGTTCAACATGTGTACATGTGACAGGTTGTGTGTGTGGGTGTGTGTGTATGATAGCACAGTATGCTGCGTGAATACATGCAGGGTTTCCTGCCACTTTGCATGAATTGAAGGTGAAGTGCGTTGGCATTTGTCGACTTTCCCATGAGTCTGTGTGTTCGTGCGTACGGTACCTGTCTAAAAGTGTGTTTGTACGGAGCTGCTGTGACTGTGTGTGTGTGTGTATGTGTGTGTGTGTGTGTGTGTATGCGTGTGTGTGTGTGTGTGTGTGCCTCGTGCAGAATGACATAGTGGATGATCGGCACTTGGGTTTGAAGTGTTTACTTCTGGACAGGTGTGTGTTTATTGTGGTTCACAGCTGTCTCACACTAACCCTGCAACACTCAACATTACAGTATTAGACCCTCAAATAACTATATACTCAGATGGTGCGGGGCCAAAGCACCATTCATTACACAGTGTTAGGTATGGATGGCAGGGACACAGCGCTGTTGAATTTCCCCAATTATGCTTATATTGTGATGTATATAACACATAAAAAGAAAATGTAGGCAGGTAAAAACATCACATGACTGAATGACTGAACGACTGAATGGCATGTCAACTGAAATTACAATTCTGATGCAAAGTGTGTCATTCTACCTAAATTATTTATTTTTCCAACCAAGTTCAATAGCGTCAGTGTTTTTTCACAGCCAGTTTATAGTCTGGACCTTTGTTTTTTTTGTTTTTTGGTTCTTCTCAGTCCAGGAGCTATAACAGCTTTCCAGTCATTAGCCTGCTGCTGTCACTACAGAGGCTCCACTGCAGTGTGGAGCTACAGAGTGTTGGAGTGCACCAGACTCGCTCCTTCACTGAGCCTCATGCAAAAACATTTCCATATGCTCAGCCTAAACTTTAGAAATGAAGGACTCGCTTCAGTACAAGTGGCCCACATTGGAGAATTGCATACATTACACAGTTTTAATTGCTCAAACTTGATCATCGCCACCATAAATAGTTTCTTGTCTCATTGATCATTAACATAATTGACTCAGATTGCTTTAATTTAATTACATGATTTTTGCTGCAATTACAAAAATGGCACCCTGGGGTAATAAAAGAACACACACACACACACACACACCCTCCTCTATATTAGTGACATGAGTGACATCTGAAACAGTGATAGTGGACAGTATTATGCATATAATCGCTGTGGAATATATGTTTCCTGTTAAACTGACCATGGTGGAAAAAATGTTTTGAGGAAAATAAGTCACATTATTGCAATCATGTCATGAGAAGAGATACAACATACAGTATGTGACGAGCATTTAGTGGATGTCAGGTTATTCACAGTCACTGTTTTCACTGCAGCTAACTTTTGCGTGACTGCCAGTGTCTGAGTGAACTGTTGTCGTATTGTGGTGTGGTGAGTGGTGACAGTCGGCCACGTGAGGTTAGAAAATAAAGCGGCCACGAGTGGCAACTAATGTGTTTTTCAATTTTTCATAAGAAGAAATAGAGATTTTGAAACAGGGGAAGTAGCACTTGAGTTCTGTCAAACTATTGTTACATTTTTCCTTTTTCATTTGATGTTTTTTCCCCCCTGTCTTTTCTTTTCCTGTTCACTGGTGTCTGTCTCTCATCCACTGCTTCACGACACGAGTTATCCGCTGGTTACTGCAGCTCCTGTTCAGCCTAAGTGAAACTGATCATGTGGATACAGATAGCAGTTTCCTTCCCTCCACCTCTCTTTATACCTTTAAATTTCTTTTCCATCATCTCACTATCTCCTCTCTTCCTGATTTCCCCAGTTCTCTCATTCTCTCTCTCTCTCTCTTCCATCTCACGCATGGGATTTAAATTCTCCACCACTCGTGCACTAACCCCATGTTCCTCTAAGTGAAAGTGATAGGGCAGAACCACATAGCGTGTGGGAAACGTCACGTTGTTCAGTGAAAATGGACTGATGATATATTCATCACTGCACATGCAACAGGAAGCCCGGGTTCCACAGAGAGTCTCATTTTGCTCCGTTAGTTTTGTGGGATGATATATGTGGGTGGATTAAAATTAATGTGTGTGTGTGTCATCGTGTGCGTGTGTGTCACATCATTCAACTGCCTGCTTCCTGAACCCTGACACCTCCCATAAAAGCCCGTAGCGTGTCTGAAAGCAGTAAAAACATGCTGCTGCTGAGGCACGTTGGACTTCTGTTCTTTATCTCATGTTGATCTCCATGTGCTTCATTAAGAGCTCATTCTGCATCCAGACCATCTCGACACTGTGTATATATATATATATATATATATACACTCTCGGGGGGGGGGGCATTTGATTTTTTTGTCATGGGCCATACAATTTGTGGCGGTGTCCCTGCAGATACATATATCATTTTTAGATGCCACACTGGTACCTAACAGCTTGGTCAATATGGCTCCTACACACACTGTCAATTGTCCAGTAATTTATTTCATATGTCCCGCAGTGTCTCACTGTCAGTTTTTCCTGTGAGGTGTTCATATATTTATTTTCTCATAGCCTCAGTTTCTACATGGAAAGTCAATAACCATACGGAATATATGAAGTCTTTGTTTCTGTGTTGACTGAGCACCAGTGTGTGTGATGTGAAAAACAAATTCAGTCATTCAACTGGAATTTGAATTGTTGATTAGTGAAGTGTTTATTAGTGACCCTGACACTGCAGTGACTCTATCAACCAACTGCTCGTGACATTGAAAAGAACTAGTGGGGAAAAGTGAGACACAAGTCAAACAAAAGTCCCACTTATGTGTGACTTGCCATTTGAGGTACACATTGTCAATACGCACAACCATATGTAGCTAATACCATTCTCCACTGGTGTTGGAGGGTACATTTCCTTTTATGTAATGTAAAATACATCTATTCCTACTAACTTAACTTTAATTCTCTGTCCGTTGGAGACTGAGCAAAGCTATTAACACACATATATGGAGAGCTGGCATTTGCTGATGGATCATTAGATGAGTGCAGTTTGCAAGGGGGCGCTCTGTAACAGGAGTTTCCTGATGCCATTCGTCTCCTGTGCTCGCTCCTTCTGCTGCAGGCAGTTTAGAGGGGATGGAGGAGCAAGGCGAGTGGTGTGCACAGCAGAGACAAAGCAACTCCATTCAGAAAGGTCAAGGAAATGCTAAGCTGCAGGGAGGTATCCAGTGTGGCTGGAGGTTGCAGCCAGACAAGAGCACATGCTGCTGCAGTCAGGTCTGTGCTCTCTGCTGACACAGTTTGTTGTCCTCTGTGTAGATGCAATACAGAATATTCCCATTACCACATCACATCACCACAGTTAAGCCAATGTGGTCAAGTCAGGAAGCTAATGTGCTTGGGTAGTTTCATGGTGTTTTATTAACTGTGCCATTACAATGTGTGGGCAGTTTGTAGGTTTTGTCCATAATTGCATTTATTTTCAATTCATTTGCGGAGCCTGTGCGACCACAGGTTGTGTTAGACACTTATAGAGGCTGTCTTTAACTGGATCGAGCAGCTCGGCGTGTCCTTAAGGACAAGAAAGTGCAGAGGTCAAAGGTCTTCAGTCCCCCTCAGCTGTATAAGCTGCTGACATCAAGGCTGGAGACAACCAGAGAGACATGGTTACTGATGTTGCGTCTGAACACCAGGCGTAACAGCCATGTTGAAACTGCTGTGTTTCATAGTTTTCCTTTGAAGATGTTAAAATGCTCCTTTAATGACGCTTTAATGATGATGACGTCACATAATGATGTATTAATGATGCATGACGTCACAGCCAGTTACCTTCGTGGTTGTGGTGACATCACAGCCACATATACTAGGTTATACTACTATAGGTTAAGCAGTCACTTACCTCATAGACAAGGTGGAGCAGCCTATGTAGAGAGACAGTTTTTGATGCAGATTGTCTAACTGAACCAAGAGAGGGGTGTTGTGTAACCTTGTTTTGGCTTTTCAGGAAGTTGCTGGGAACAGAGTTCCTTATTCAGGAGATTATTTTCGTTGTCAAGCTTGTTGCCATGACACTGGTTAATCGCAGTGGCAAATTGGATTATTGGATGAAGAAAGTTGGACGTAATAAAGGTTGGATGAAATAAAAATTGGATGGGATAAAGACTGCAGCTACATCAAGTGTCCATTGTTTTTCCCTAAAATAGCAACATTGCAACTTTATTTATATAGCAGGTAATGGATCTATCATTCACAGCTGTCTCACACAGGAACGATAGGATACACACACACACACACACACACACACACACACACACACACACACACACACACACACACCACTTTAAAAGCAAATAGTGTACATTTCTAGTTTTGGGATGTGTGCAAACCTCTGTTGTAGCTATGGAGCTGCAGCTGTTTGTGCCGTGCGGTCCAGGGGAACAGTTTGTGTTTACATTCAAGTGAAGGTTATACTGTTGATCAGCCTGTCTTCACATTTGTATACCAAAGCCAGACACCTGAGTAATAATCTGTATGGGTGTGTTACTCTTGCTTCAGGGACGCTTTGTTCTCCAAAGCACAGTGACAGGTCAGTTTATAGTGAAGTTTTGTGGTGCGCGCGCACACTTGCTCTCGCATAAACTGGGACAAGGACGTACAGAGGCAGTGCAGTGCCTTTTTAGTGGACTTGAAGACACACATATGCGTGCACACACACGTGCAGCACCATTTGCCTGAAGGAGACTGTGGGAGATGAGAGAAACCAGTCATTTGCTTCAGTTAGCTCCTGTTGTATCAGATAAGCACAGAGCATCCAGATGGCACAGCAGGTGAGGACACATGAGACGTCCCCTCCATGTGTATTGTCACAATCTGAACATTCTTTACGGGGTGTGGAGCAGTGAGCGCTGGCAAAGCTGTGGGATAAAACCCAAACTGGGACAAACAAGAGACTGGGTACTTGTAGTTAATGAGCCAGGGGACGACAGACAGTTTGGTGTGTTAGGTAAAAGGAGTCTGTGGTGATATGGAAACATCCAGATAACTCAAATACCTGCATATCTTCAAATCCCAGCTCAGACTGTGACGTGCAGCGCAGAGACCAGGGTAATGCATTTACATGAGGCATGAGGTGTGGGTTGTGTTGGACGTATTTGACAGCACCAAAAGTCGTCTAGCAAGTGGTACTTTGATTTTTGAGTTGTCAAAACGAAATTCTGTGCAAAAGCTGTGTCAGACACCATGATAACTACTAACTATGATGCATGAAGGGGCCCTCTGAGGTGCATGTCAACTGATGAAGAGCCATGTTTGTATAGTTGTGCACAGTATGGCTAAGTTAGCATTAAAACAACACAATCTAGCTGATTAGACTGATTCTGGAGCATCATTTCTGTCTTTGAGTTATTGTCAGATCAGAAGTAAATGTCACCCTGACTATTAAAAGGAGAAAAAAAACAGTAATTAACGACTTACTCACTAGATAATAATAGATAACTCATGATAACCTGTTATAACTTGAATTCTCTGCATTTCCATAAAGAAAATGAAAAGACAAACTCAAACAAATATGCTTCACCAACAATACATAAAAATGTTTGTACACTGTATGTTGCACTTTTCAACTACATAGTAAAAAAAGTGCAGTGGGTTAGGGTTGGTGCAAAGCAGCAAAGTCCTCCCTCATCTGCTCAGTGTTCATCTTGTCTCTTCCCCAATGGAAAATATAACAAGTCCATGAAACATACTCCCCTGTTTCAACCGCTGTGTTTTACTGCTGGGCTGAGTTAGCTCTGCAGTCACAACCAGGAAGGTCAGAAACAGAGAGGTGGTCCACCGCTATCGCCAGTGATTAATTAAGGTCAATGCAACCTTTTTTTTTTTTTTTACCTATGTCAAGGTAATGCTTATCTTACCCATGACCTCATTACGACTATTCTTGATTTTACTGCATTGTTGGACATTTTTGTCCTGTTCCCACACCGCAAGTGTCCTTCCCTTGTGAAGCTGTAGTTCGCACTGACTCACTGAGTCACTGACTTTGTTTGGGTTGTGTTTTAATCATCTGCAGGGACCAGGGTCTACATTTAGTTCCATGTAAATCTTTCCCCCCTGCTGGTGTGTACCACTGTAACCTTTGGGTTGGGGCTCGCAGCAGTGGTTGTGTTCAGTAAATATCCACAATGACGTGAAATGTGTTTCTGTACATGGGGAGTTGTGCTTCTTTAAAATTTTGTGCTAATCAGCTGCACAGTGAATGAATATCTGAACAGCTGATTGTCCTGACACTTTCTCTTCAGGAAGTGAAAATGTTCAACACTTAATAACAGCCAACAAGAAAAAAATCTCAGAATCTCCATCTGTGACGGTGCACTGCATGTGTGTCACTGCCCACCATACACTGATGATTTTTTATAAACAGTCTATTGTTATGACTGAATGAAAAAAGAATAGGGTCAAAGTTTGCACAGGGTCATCTTCATGTTAACCGTGCTATGGCCACACACAGGGGCAGACATGCATGGTAGGTAATTAAAAGTGATTACATGAAAGAATGGTCTTTAATAAGCTGCCAGTAGACAGAGAGACAGAGGCAGCCGTATAGACTGATTGATGGAACACTCCTACAGCTCAGCCAGCCAGGGAGTAGACGCTCATCCTTCACCTCTGTCACTCTTTCTCATCACCTGTCACTCACAGCTCTCACCCACCACCAATTAAAGTGCACTAATTGTGTGTGTGTGTGTGAGCGAGAGAGTTGTACAAAGGGAGTTTCCACTCAAATCCATGTGCATGTGTCAGTTGGTCAGCTGAGTCTGAGGAGTCATGAACATGACATGGATGGATGACAGCTTCCATCATCATCTCTCTCTCTCTCTCTCTCTCTCTCTGCCTCTCTGCTCCAATCATCCACCCTCCATCTACCATCTCTCCCTCCTCCTCCTCCTTTCCCTCCACCCAGCCTTTCAGCTTCTCCCTCCTTCCCTCTCCTCCACCTGCTGTTTCACTCTTCACTCCAGACCTCACACTCTCTCCCTTTTAATCAGTGTCAAACAGAATTAACACCTACAGCTGTAGGCCAGTTAAAGTCAACTGCGTGATCAGCTGCTTAATGGCCACCGACCCGACAGGAGCACGCCACGGACGTCGTGTCACCTTCGCTTTACAAAACAATTAATGAAATGTGAAATCATAATAAATTATAAGAGCAATTTATAAAGCAGTCGCTGTCGGTCATTTTATAACAACAAGACTTCGTATGAGGTTGCTAAAGGTAGCATACAGAGAATTACCATTTGTTTGTGCAGTTTGAGTCTTGGGGAGATTTAAAATGTCTGTTATTTTTAGTTGCTGCAGGCAGCTGTTTAAAGACAGCAAAACAAAACAAAAAAACGCTCAGCACACACAGGTAGGGATGGAGGTCGTGGACCAACTAAAGAGCAAGATATTTTCATCTTCATGAATGAAAAGAACACAAACTGGCTAAACAGAAACAACACTAGACTTTATCATTCATGGTAGAAAGGAGTGATGTAACTCCATTTTTGCTGCATATCCAGTGGATGTGTCAAAGGCAATTGCGTGGTCGTCCACTTGACTTGTTTCTGACAATATCTAATGGGATATAAAATATTGGTGAAACTGATGAAAATGTATAAATGGAGGAATGCCTCTGCCTCCATGCAGCCCCTCCAGGGAAGCGTTCATGGTGTATTAGCACTTGTGGGCTCAGACCATCTGTTGATTGACTCAGAGCCCAAAACATTTCAGCCTTTTCAAGTGACTTTCCAAAAAATCCACAGATGTAATTTGGTAGAAAAAAACCCGTGAGTGTTTTCTTTGCATTGATGTTTTTGGCTGCTGGGAAATGACTGTGCATTTTACAGAAAAACATTCATAGTGTTTAAAATTCAGCTTTATTAATAAAATGATCAATATACATTCGAAAAGTCTGCATAATGAGAAAAGTTATGAAAGGCCTTCATTATCAGGAGGATAACATCCTTAATCTGGGTAGATTAAATAAAACATTGTACAGCTATGAGTGAACAGTCCTGCCTCTATCACCAGGATAAATGAAGTGTAATCAGTTATGCTAATCGGGCCATTAGCTATGGTAATTAATGCAGTCATTCATCTATTTTTATGTTATGTTGTCATGACACACAGTTATTAGCCACAGTGGTGGGATTTTATTCAGGTTTTCCTTAAAAGCAGTAAAAAAATATTCATAAATGTTCTTTCCAAAATGCATTAGTGAAGAGTCTGGAGAACATTTTTGTTTATTTATTTTTTTCTTATTTGATTTTGAATCATCAACCAACCATCAAATTCTCAAGGTTTCAGAGAATCGCCAGAGAAAGCCCACCTCCAACTTCTCCATTAACCAGCACTTTCTGTTTTATCTTTAAAGCTGGAGAGACTCAAAAGTATAACCTGGGTCATTTGAGGGAAGCAACATAACAGCCTTTCTATATAAAACTAAAGGTGCATTCACATCAAATGGGTAAAAGCAACACAACATACTTGAAAGCTGAAAGGTACAAACTGGTGCTCCTATATTTTTAACCTGCGTGAAGCCGTCAGACCCTCGGCTTGTCTTTGTCAACCTTTGGATGTGTGTGTTGAGTGAGCTGCATGAAGGTGGGAGACCGTTGGCGTGAAACCTTTTCAGCATAAGTAAAGATGACAGCAAACATTAGCATAGGGAAGAATGGCAGCATTTGCCTGCAAGCAAAGCTCACTTATTTACTGCGTCTGATCCATCCAAGTCTGATTTACAACCTGCTCTGACCTCCACATGTACAGCCGGAGGTTAACACATGAATGTAAACCTGCCAATCCAAGCACTGGCAATTATCCTGCCCTGATAATGACGTGCAATTATAGAATTACCATATTTCTCCTTTTAATGTGGAAATGGAGTAATATATGAAGCTTTATCTTAATTCACACAGAAGCCCAGCAGAGATGACATATGAGCTGTGGATGCTTTTGTAGATCTGATCTGTGTCTGATGTGTCTGTCTTTCTGTCTGTCTGTCTGTCTGTCTGTCTGTCTGTGCCATTTACAGTACACATTTGTTCCTCGAGTCTGTGTATAATTACACACACCCATAAACAGAAGTACAAATATCACATTATAAAGACAGGCTGCATATATGCTTATATGAGTGCTGCAAAAAAATGTTCCCATACAGTATGGTGGAGTCTGATTCACAAGATCTGAATTGTGTTTTGTTATCTTCCTATGCATTTATCTTAGATACTGCATATTCACTGGATCAGGTAACTGGGTCATATATATATATTAAACTGTATGTAGTCTCATTTTAAATCGACACATATACGTGTGGCATCATCATGCTGTATTTACAGTATTCATTATTTTAACCCTTTGACTTCCAGGAAACATAGTGAATAAGAGTATATCCCAAAACATCACACTATTATTTTAAGTTTTGTTTAGATTAGTTACTAAGTTAATTGTACACAAACACGCCCACCTTCCACACACAGGATCTCTTTTTTTTCATATTCTAATATATTCAGTACACCATTGTGTCCTCGTGTTGCTCCATGTGAGTCATGGTAGAGGTAATAGCTGCCCACAGGGCAAACAATGGCTAAATTCATCTAATTTATCACAATATACCCAATCAAACACACACTACTGTTATTGATGGCCTCCGCTGAGCTTGTGTGTGTGCATGCGTGTATGCATGTGTGTGTGCGCGTGTGAGCCTCTGATTGTGAGGCTCCATTGTCCAAATGAAGTTGCTGTGCAACTCATTGTTCACAACAACGTCCAGCTGACAAATGGGAAACATGTTCCGGCAAACATTACACAGAGGAGATGTTAGGCTTCCACATGCATAC
>JAFBJQ010000211.1:379999-383538 GCA_016785345.1 Trinectes maculatus | reverse complement strand
GTACAGACTTCGCACGGGAACTAGTTGGTGCCGGCTCTCCAACACCTCCACAGCTACGCTACTCTGCGTTGTGTTTACTTATGTGAAATGGACGGCTGGCGGGGGGGCAGCGGCAGCCGGTAAGGAGATGCACACGGACACAGATGGGTTCGGGATCGTGGCAATACCGTAGGTTTATTCACAACACAGGGTCTACACTGTTGATATCAGAAATCTAAAGAAAATGCTCATTACACTCGCAATATCAACCCCTACAGTAACAAAACAAACAAAAATTCACCATAGTAAACTCTTATTGTAGGGTGATGTTATAGCGACATCTAGTGGCACAATGTATGCACAATTAGGCAGACACACTATTAAGTAAAACTGACTGATTTTAATAAATAAATAATAATAATATAAAAATATTTTTTCCCCTCAACAACTGGTGGGGCTGAGCCCCAGCGCCCCCTATGGGCCAGCCGCCTCTGGACACATTCTCAGGAACGGATTTCCGTCGTAACTCGAGGACCCCCTGTATTTAGGTTTCAACCAAGTCTTGATTGTCATTTTTGTTTGACATATTTACTCCTCTATTTAAAACCAAATACATTTTAGGTTGTTGTTTTAGGCTTGCAAAACATATCTTGATCACATGGCTCCTGAAGTGAGATAATGACTATGATAGATAGGAGTATTTATCTCCAAAGTGCTCCTTGAGATAAATACGTAGAGTAGCACAGCCATGTGGAGAGCTCTCTCATTCAGAGGAGGAGGAGATGGAGTAAACAGGCCCTGAAACAACCCACATAGTGAATTACAGAAGTCATATGCCGAGAAACCATGCAGTGTCAAGCTTCATGGAATGCTGTATATTTCTATTAGAGTTAAACATCTCATTACATTCACTGGCTACTGTCTAATGTCAGTGTCTAAAGTGTGTTTGTATGGTCTCTTACTGTGTGTTTGCACGTGTGGACATCACAATTTCATCATTGTCAATTTAGAACTAGAGATGAATCTGCAGAATGAGGAGCCTTTTACTTTTTTAATTTCCATTTTGCAGTGAAGAGATTTCTGCACAGTGAGGACAGTTAAGCCATTAAAGCCAGGCACCAGCAGCAGCAGTATGCCAGTGTGCATCCTACTAAAAGTCCTTTAATAAAAGTGTGTGTCTTATTCATTGTGTGTACTATTTGTTTCTCTTTGTTGTTTTTTGTGTTTTCTGTTTTTCTATGATCTATATTATATCTGAAACATTTGTTTTTTTTTCCTGCTCGGCCTCTCTCCGTCTGCTACACTCCGTCACACTTTAATCTTCCCATCTCCTGGCTCCACTTCCTTCCTCTTTCCTAACTTCTTTTGTTCTTTCTGTTTTTATTGTGAATTACTCCTCTTTTCTTTTCCACCATCAATCACTGCAGGGTGTGATTGCACCTATTTTATACCCCATTTCGCCATATCATCTCCCCCAGCGCTGACATTAATTATTGCCCCTGACAATTTTCAGCCATTAGCCAGACAGACAGACAGACGCACATTAAACCCAGGGACAACACATCATGCCCATTGTGTGGGAAACTGTCGCACAAAAACCGCACACTCAGTAATACAGGGAGCGGTATGAGGTCAGGGGATTTCAATGTCTACTCAGGAATTTTGTAAAGCCAAGGTCAGACTCGACAATTTAACTGTGAAGACGCGTCACTTTTAACAGGAGGAGGGAGAAGAACTTAGGTTGGAATGTGCAAAAGCAACAAAAGAGAAACAAAGGAAGAAGAAACAAACAAAAAGAATTTCAGTTGGGGTAAAGAGGCAACTTCTGTAACTGCAGTGGCAGGTAAATAACACTGAATGCACATGTACAGTAGAGATAAGGATTTTTAAGGGGGTGTGGTGAAGAATAATGATTCTATCCAGTTTTTGTAGATGTCCTGCTTTTACCCTGTGTTGTCAGTCATCTCCGAAAACACACAGGTCTTCTCTCCACCTGTGGAGCTGGGGTTGTGTGTATGTAACCCAGGTGTTTATATTTTCTATTGTTATATATGTTATGTATTTTATGTTGTTATCCATATGCAATTAGGTAGTTTATGTTGTCTAAGTGTTTCATTTTGTTATTTTGGTTGTTTGTGTGCAGTGCCCTTTAAGGGTAAAATGACAGTTTACGACAGTCGAATAAGTTTTGCGGATATACACAAAACTGGTTTACGGCAGTGTGGAAGCTGCTAGAAGAAAGGGACGGAGGGGAGAGCGCGAAAAGAAAGAAAAGATCGGCCGTGAGTTATTCCCTTCTTCACTGACTGCCAGCCCGTTCAGCCGCCCTGTTCTACTGCGCCGTCTGGATTCCAGCCTCCGACCGGCAAGAGGTGTTGATCGGGACCCACTGATCAGATTGAGTCACGGAGGACTTGGTGGAGAACTTTCGGTGTTTTCCCTGGTGATCGTAGTGGAGGAGGAGTGACGGCTGCTGGTTTGCTTGTTGCAGGCAAACACACACACGCACCCACAACATATTTTCTTCACAGCACACATATATACACGCACACACAAGAACTCTTTAAACTGCTCTAATTTTTCTTTTGCTGGCCAGCATATTCAGAGACAATTCTTTAACTTCTGTAACTGCAGTGGCAGGTAAATAACACTGAATGCACATGTACAGTAGAGATAAGGATTTTTAAGGGGGTGTGGTGAAGAATAATGATTCTATCCAGTTTTTGTAGATGTCCTGCTTTTACCCTGTGTTGTCAGTCATCTCCGAAAACACACAGGTCTTCTCTCCACCTGTGGAGCTGGGTTTGTGTGTACAGTAATGCTGTTTGGCATTATCATCGCTGCCATGGCTGCAGTTTCTCACTGGAGTGATGTCAGAGCTGGCAGATGTTAAAAACAGTACGCAGTGCAGGACGTTCTGTCCCATGCAGAATAAACAGTCGTTTTATGGCTTTCAGGTGAGCTACCGCTCCACTGGCTAGACAGGTGCTATGGTAACAATGTGTCGTGTCCAGATTCAGCTGTAAAAAGTGTCTTCCTGCTTACCATTAACATCAACTAGACAGTTCTGTAATGAGTGTATGAGCACACTAATGGTGCGTGGGTGTGGTGCACAGATGATGTGTGAGATTTGCTCAACAGGCATCTGAATGGTGCCCATAACAATCCAGTTATTATCAAAAGTGATGCAGTGCATCTCAAACTTTCTTCAGAGGTCAAAAGTTGATTAGGCTAAGCATCTATTAAAACTAGCTCTATGTTTGTCCTCTAGTTCTGGAACAACTTAATTGACTGAGACACTGATTTTTATAACTGTCACCAAAAACAAGTCAAATGAACCGAGACCTTAATTTATTTTTTACTGACAAAGTATTACAAGAGACAGCTCAGCACTTTGTGATTGGATCTGCATGAAACAGGAGATTATTGGAGCCGGCCTCCAGCTGGATACATTATAATGATGCCCACTGTGCAGCTTATTGTAGGTTTCTCTGCTGTCAGCCATTTATTTATAGCATGTGATTAAAGCCTATAGGACTAAACACCTTCATGTTATTGTT
>JAFBJQ010000211.1:302499-374999 GCA_016785345.1 Trinectes maculatus | reverse complement strand
TGTGAATGGTGAATCGTTAGTGTAGATTAACACAGATTAGTGTTAGCGTAATTTATCCCGTGTGTGTTTTACTTGCCTCTAGCAGAGGTAGCATGCTTTGTTATATAGCTGCTTTACAGAGTGGTTGTAGTGTCATGTTTCACAGTACGATGGAACCATTCCAGTTTCCTGAGATACATCAGAAATAAACAGCATTGCCTTTATGTGGTCACATAAACTAAGTCATTCATATTTTTTGTAATTTTTTTCTGTTGTCATTGTCCGTGTTGAATGAAAAGCCACACGATCTGGTGCATATCTGAGGTACAATGGTCAGGTCAGGACGCTCCGCACCAACCGGACAACAATATCATTTTTAATAGGATTTCCTTTCTACGAGGAAATCATTTTTCTCATGCGTCACAGTAATGATCGCACTGGTCTCTAGAATGCACAATTCCCTGAATAATCCAACACATACAGATTCTGGTCTGTTTGGGAAAATAAAATGTAAAACTTGAAATGTGTCTATCTTATCAGATCGCACCCTTTATTATTACACTGTTGCTCTTAACAAGGTGGAGCTGTACAAATTATGCAGTTTAATCAGCCTTAAACGTATCGGAGTCCGTGAAATGTAAAACCTGATGACTCATTCTTACAGGCCCAGAGGAGATAAGCTCCATTTTTACCGGGTTTTTACAGCACAGTGGATGCATGGAGATAATTACACATGGTAGTTATTAGCTCTCTGGTGCACCATTGAATTCTTGCTTTTTTCCACTGCCGAGCGCCTCAACAAACAGGATACGTTGTGGTATTTCTCATTAATGGAGGCGGACGGAGGTTACGGATGCTTTGAATCTCTCCTATCAGACAGCGCAGAGGGAGGAAGGGTTGTTGTCTGACCAGCCTTCACCATTACACCATTACTGTAAAGCACGACAAGCACGGAGTCCACACAGCTCCTGCAAATCACTCCACCGTCGAGCTTATGGAGGTCCACCTTCAACAAAAAGAACCCAGAGCCAGTGCAGAGAGAGTGAATGGTGTTGAAAGTCACATAACTGTAAAGGCTGTGCCGATATTCTGCTTCACTGAAGATGACTGCAGGGTTGCAACTAAAGCAATAAAAGAAAATTAAATTAAAAAAAAAATGATAATGGACGACAAATGCAATGCACTAATCTCTTAGCCTGTCATCAAGAAAACAAAAGCATGCTCTAAAAGCAACCTCTGTTTATCTTTTCTGACATGCATCCGCCCTTGTCTTCTCTGGTTTTGCTGAATTGCATAAATTATAGGTTGTTTTCATACTGTGTATTCATGTCAGCTCTAACTTGAATCTGAAATAAGAGAAACCTACAGGTCCCCTTTGTTAATAAGATAATAATATAATAAGATAAGATAACCCACAGGCAGAAGACACAATCTACTGTCTGTATTCTCACACTCTTTCGTTCCCATACGCACAAAGAAAATCCCGTCAGTTTGCCCAACTGCTGTGATAGAGACGGTTTGAAAATACCGAGGCGACCCTTCCCACATCATAGCAGACTGAAAAGACTATTTCTCTCCTCGGTGTGACTGGTGCCAAGGAACATATTTGTACATTCATTCCCCCTGCTCAGATGAATAAAGTAATATCCGGCACAAATCTTGTCATTCACCATGAGGTTGTGCACTGTTGGATATAATGAAACAGCCAACGGAGGCAACTCTCATCCAACATGAAACTGATACAGATGTATCAGCGGCGTGGCTGTAGAAAGCAGGTGCCTGGGTAATTAAACCCTCTCACTCTGACACACACACACACATACAAAGAAGGATCAAGATATTTGGTTTTAATGATTGGCCGCCATGTCTGATTGAAACCTGGTATATGAAGCCAACATCATTATGTATTTCATTCTATACACATTTTCCGACTAGTTTAATCTCTGCAGTCCAGAATCATCCCTGGAATGTACTTAAAATTCAACATAATCCTTATGGCTTGTGTAGTTATTGTGTTAAATAAGTGGATTATTAACAGGGGCAATAGAAAGGAAGCAGCTTGACCTTGATATCAAAGTTTTAGTTGCTGAAAATAAATGGCGCCAAAGGAGTTTTCTTGTAAAGAAATTAAAATTAAGTTGACAGTTAAATGTTTGTTTACAATACAGACATATCCAGAACCTACCCATTATAGCAGCACTTCACAGTGAAGCCTTATCTTAAAGAGCGCAAATAACTATAAATGATTTGGTCTAGGAATATACACTACATTATATTACATTATATTACATTACATTACATTACAGTCATCTCCTATATATTAAAATGTAATATCGGAAATTATTGGTATTGGTTTTTACTTTTTTAATGAAACCACTTTTACACAACATGCAAATATTATACATTGAACTCCTCAGCTACTTCTCCTCTCACACAAAAAGTTGTGTCTGTTTACCTGAAATTATTTCATTTTGGGGGGGGGCCCGCATATATCGTTATCGGTTGATATCAGTATTGGAAATTCTAAATTATTTGTTGGACAATATCGGTGTATCGGTAAAGAGCCAATATCGAACATCCCTTACACACACACACACACACACACACACATATACACACAAACAGGTCAGGTCACATTACATTTCCAGCTTCACTGTTGTTATTGTGACTGAGAGAAAACTCAATTGGATATAATCCTGAAGCCAAGAACATGAATCCACAGTCAGTCTCTCATATGAAGTGAGCAGCCCACACAGTGTCTCTTTACACGATTAGAGCAGTGGAGTATTGGCTCAGCTGCCTCTTGCTTTGGGCGAGACATGTTCTGCTTTAAGTGACATAAAATCCACTTTGTCTGTGACACAGCTGTGTGCTGCCCACATACAACAAGCTGGCCCCCACAGTCACATGTTAGACAGGTTGTCACATAAAAACGGAGAAATTCTACATGGTGTGTGTAAAGAAAAGAAAAACGTTCACAATATAACATGGTGGTCAGATTGACAAAGCTAAAAATATGGCTGTCTGCACAAACCCACAAAAACCCTTAACAAAAACCCAAACAGTGTAATCTTCATCAGTGTATTAGGAGATTATGTTATAATCACCGTATATCACACGGGTGTAGCTACTGTGCTCCTTTAATTTTTTATTTTCATTCATGTACTGTATATTCATCTTTGTGTATTCAGATGTGTGTTCTGAATGCCTTGTGAAATTGTCAACATGGCTGT
This sequence comes from Trinectes maculatus, assembly GCA_016785345.1. Lineage (NCBI taxonomy): Eukaryota > Metazoa > Chordata > Actinopteri > Pleuronectiformes > Achiridae > Trinectes > Trinectes maculatus. The sequence goes on along the minus strand of JAFBJQ010000211.1, from coordinate 371,787 downwards.
GTTAATCTTTTAGTTGACCTGTGTGACCTGGTTTGTGGTCCGCCCTAAAATCAACACTTAGTTCCAGTGAATTTAATCGCTGTGCGTAAAGGAACAGCTGGCCCTCGCTTGATCGTGTTGTGTTCGCCGTTGACTTTTACAGTACGGTAATTTCAGTATATTGTCGTTTGTGTTGGAATGTGTGCAGCGGTGTAAGATGCATCATCGGTGCCAGATGAGACAGTATAAAAACAGATGACCAACTTGTTGAACTGTAGCAACTCCTGTAAATGTCGTTCAGTGCAAAATAAGCACAGTCAGCTGACCTCTTGGTCCCAAGCTCCTCTCTCTTGTCTCTCGGCCAATCAGAAATCACGCAGGGTGTGGTCCAGTGTCTCAACTCCATCTTCTTGTGTGTGCGTCCTCACAAGTAGAATATTCAATATTTGTAACATCAGTCATAAAAATCTAGATAAGATTTCAAATTTCTGTTATGTGCATCAGAGGTCAAGGGTCAGAATATAAATTCAGGGCAGTGTATCCATTTCCAAGCGTTTCCTTCATTCACCACCAACCGGACCTGATCCCCTCCCCTTCCTGTGTGTGACTGTGTGAGCGGGGACAGGTGTGATGGAGAGAGAGAGAGAGAGAGAGAGAGAGAGCGAGCAGAGCCCCGCCAGCTGCATCTCATCCTGAATATATCGACTGTGGCTGTGTGCGGAGCAGCATACTAATGCACTATTCATACTACATTTTGTGTCTGAATGAGCACGCTGTGTGTTCCAATTTGAATAGTATACAGATTTTGTGTATGTAAGAAATGCCTGGATGTGTACTACATGTCTGAGTGTGAGCTGTGGGCCAGTCGCCCATAATGCATTGCACCGTCTCCGTGCTTTCAGCAAAGCTGCTTCCATGGTGAGTAAACCTGCCTCAGGTCTCCCCCCCGAATGTCTACAAGGTCCATATTAAGTTGTAAACGACTTGTCTTCAACAAACTAACCACAAATTGTAAAGTAATATAATATAAAAACATACAAAAATATAAAAACATACAAAAATCTGATTTTTCTCCCAGTGGGTTCCACATGCCACAACTTCATTTCTGCTCTGTGACAGTGAAAGCTCATCAGACAGTCACTCTGATTTCCCAGAGTTCCACCACTGCTTAAATCACTGACAGCAAACCCCTCTGCTCTTTGATTCCTTCATCAAAGTTAGAGGATTCCTGCCAATGCATTAAACAAAACCTTATTTCATTTCATTTTTTTTTTCTTAATTCATTTTGACTTTACTGCCACATACTTTTCTATCAAGACCAAACTGTGTATATGTACTATAGATATATTGCAGAATGTGTCAGTTTAAATGTTTTTAAAACCAATCGCTGTCATTAGAATTCACCTTTAGTTGAAAGCTTTGAAATTAAATCCAAGCAGGTCAGTTTACACACTGTCCACATACAAGTGTCCATCATTAAAATCATTAAGCAAGTCTCCAGCCTCATGGACCTCACTTTGACAACTTGTCAACAACCAGCCCGCAGAGGTGCAGTGTCGGTTGTGTGGCCTGTACTGAGGTTTGCAAGGGAGCTAAAGGTCTAAAGGTTTAAATGTGGGTTTATGACAGTGGTTCACAAATGAAACACATAACCTGGTCCAGAAGTTATGTTTGAGATCATGGCGTAAAAAAGATCCAATCAAGCCTTTTGGAAAATGGTGTTCGTTCAAGATTGTGTGGAGCTCGGTGTGTTCATAGTGAGTGGGTTTCTTAAAAGAGCAATAGTGTTCAGAGACTGGCAAACTCCCCTTGAGAGAAAATGTATAATTATTATTATTATTGCAGAGGGCCGGCTCCTCAGCAGGAGTGTGCTCCTGGGTAGGAACCCTCCCCCCCCCCCCCCCCCCCCCCGATTTTTCCTTATTGGCTGCAGTAGTGACACAGACATTTCATTGTGTTATTTTACAGAGGTGTCATTGCATTGCGGTGCTTTTAGGTTCTTAGGAGCCTTTATGCAAATCTCATTTGAGATCCCCCGTCCCTATTGACCTGATATCAGCATCAATGGCATAATCAAATATCTACATTTACTTACTAATACATACATACAGTGCAATAATTCAACATTAGATGTGTAAAACACAAAATCCCTACTGACTGTATACTCTCTAAAATCTGTCTTTGAATCTGTCTTGAAGTACAATCAACAATAGAATAAAATTTGGTCCAGAGGCCTGAGACTACACTGCCATTTGTGTGAAAGGGAAGAGGCCTCAGACGTTTGGACTCCAGCGTATCCAAGGTTTGTGTTGTTGATATCACTGCAATTACTAAAGAGCATCTGGTAATTAGAGAACAGCACGGGGATATATTGCAGTACATGCTCTTCTCGCTCCCTACTCCACTGTCATCTCTCTCTGTGTCTCCTCATGTGGGGCTGTACCTCTTCCCTACTAACTAACTAACTAACTAACTAACTAACTAACTAACTAACTAACCAACTAACTAACTAACTGATGTGTTGCAGCCGCCTTTCAGGTTTGTTGACATAACCAAAGAACCACTGCCACATTGAGTAGAGCTCATTCACTGCACCCAGCACATACAAGCAATGACACTGGTGATCAGATGGCAAAGTCAGTGACAATGTTGTACAATATGTCTGCAACACCACGGACACAACTGGACTTCATTACCTGTGTCGTCTGACACAACACAGATATTAGGTCAAAGGTGTCAATACAAATCTCAGCTTGGCCAGATGTCTGGAGGGTTACCACCAGGGCTTTTATTGGATTGCTGGTTCAAGTTTAAGTTTCTAATTTGTATGCACAAACACTGTGTGTGTGTGTGTTCACCCATGTGACCGTCGACGAGACAGACGGACTGTAGGGTTACAGGGGTTAGAAAAGAAATTAACTCAATTTACTTTCTCTGAATGAGATGGTGGCAACTGTCTGATGACGTTATTGTTGCTTTTGGCCTAAAAGTGATGCATTTACAGCTGATGGCAGCGGAATACACTGTTAGTAAGCTTACTGTGCATTAGCATCGATTTTACTGTGTGGCAGCTCACTGAGCTTTTTTCATGTTCATACTGGAACTCAACACTTCCTGTTTTAGATTTGAAAAAAACCTGTTGCCCATTTCTTAATAGGTTTTTTATTTACAGGAAGCACATCGAGAATAATGAATGACTAAAACCCTTCACCTGAATAAGCCTGAATAGAAAAGCTTTTAAAAACTGCAGGATTATATATTTAAACGTATTAAATCAAAGCAGTAAAGTGGGCATAGTATTTGACAGGCACCAGGAGTTTATCCACGCTTGTTATTTTCCTGCCCAGGATGTGGGGGCATGTCTTTATCCATCTGTCAGCCACTTGCTGGCATTTATCAGAGACCCTGCTCTTAATGCCCTCTGGGTTTGATTTATTCAAGGCAAAGTTTTACGACCGCCAGTGCTTTGGGTTCCATCATCATCATAATATTCAGGCTCAGATTGTTCATCTGACACAGTTCTCATTTACCTCACATGCTGATCCTCTGCTCTATTTATTGGGCTCATATGGCTTAGCTTAATATAAACAGTGTAGTACTGGGGTTGTCCAATATGCTCATCCCCACCAATAGAAAGCAGAGTGTGCTGATGAGGTTGAATCGAAGTGAGAAATGTGTGTCCGGAAGGAATTAGCAGCCATAGTGACAACACATGGTGCCTCGTGTCTGGCAGCTGGTCTCTGTGTTTGCATGTGTGTTTATGTGTGTGTGAGTGTGTGTGCCTTTTACTTTCAAGCTACAGTACTTTAAAGGGTCAACTCTGTGTACACCAGGCAGTGTCACTCCACATTGTGTGTGTGTGTGTGTGTGTGTGTGTGTTGGCAGTCTGCCGGCAGCCACAGGGTGGTGGGGTTACGCTGTCTGCTCTCAGGCTGAGTGGCACATCGGAGTGGTAAACAACTTCATAGAGTGAGGTGGGAGTGAACTGTTGCACCCAGGGGTGAAAGCAAGGCCAGATCAGGCAGTCCTGGTAAAAACCACCACTATTTACCACACAGCATAAACACCACCTAACAAACAGAGCACTGCATTCTGTTCTCTTACACATAGCCTATGGAGGCCACTCCATAAATACATAATGAAATGCAGAGTTCACACAGGCAACATTGCAGAACAGGTGGACTCTACTTTTCAATAAAGAGTACATAATAAACTGATGAGTGTTGTTGTACTACACCTTATGGCCAACTAAAGTGCCCTAACTGTACTGATCTCCATCACCAGCCATATTAACTTTCCTTGCCGAACTCCTGGTTCGATTTTGCACTTATTCTACTCAGTAGTTACACGCAGCTAACTTTTCATGCAGATGCCTGTGCAAAATTAAAAAAAAAACGTAGAATGTTAAAAAAAAATGCACAGAAAATTATAGCCGTTGTTATCATCAGTGGTTTAAACCTTAATCCAGAGCTATGAGGAAAGCTGTGTAACAGCCCTCTGTGTCAACACTCGAGCTCAGCAGGTAAAACAAAAGCTACGGCCACTATTTATTTACACCTGACACCAGCTTATTTCCTGCACGACCTCAAGATTGGATCTAAATGAATGTTCAAAATACAATAACAGTGTTGCTCGGAGAACGTGCAGGGGTTGTGTAGCAGCTGTGTGGCACCTCGAATGCCCCATGCACACACAATACAGGTGGTGTTATTAAGCTTTAAGCTGCTTTATGTTTGCTGTTGCCAGATGACTCATAACATAGTCATTTAGAGTTGCACTGGTCTCAGCACAGCAGTGCAGGAGTTCTGGGAGGCCGGGCTTACTGTGAGTGTAATTTAATTTTTTTTACTAAAAGCACAAAAACAATCCAACAGAAGCTTTAGGTGAAGCTGTTTAAATCCTGGCCCGACTGCGGGTCTTTCAGTTTCTCCCTCTGAGAGGCCAGGGACCTCCCGGGGGTCAGGTTAATTGGAAACTAAATAAACAATAGGTGTGGATGTGTGTGACTGGTTGTTTGCCTCTGTATGGTGTATGGGACTGGGAGCCTCTAAGGATAAGCTGTGGATGTTAGCTGGTCTGCAGTGTCACGTGCATTTATATAAAAAGTACGAACAGCATAGGTCAGGAACAGTTTTTACTCCAGCTGTGTAGAATAATACACTGTGATAAGTCCTTTTGTAAGTTTAGTATTCAAGCTTTTGATGAACAGTATAATAATAATCGTATCATCTGAATATATGATACACAACAAATGGAGAGACAGTGGAACTATATGTTTATATTATTGTTTATATTGTTTTCAACCTATTCATCCTAACTGAGGCCTGGTCTAATCAGAACTTTACAAAGACTTCAGCTGTTACAGAAGTCAGATGATCCCTCAAAGGCATCATGGGTCCTTTAGCAGTACACAAACACACACACACACACGCACAAAACGAAAAGGCTAAGTAATTGCAGCAGGCAGGGTGAAATCTACAGCTAAAAAAATAAGGTGAGTACTGCCTTCTCTCAGAGGATCACACACCCACACACGCACGGACACACACACACAGACACACAGACACACACAACCTTTCATGGCTCATCGGTTTACAGAATGCTGAGAGCTGCACACTGCACAGTAATAAAGAATCATTTACAATCATTTATTATCTCCTGCTCTCTACGTGTCTCTCTCTGTGGACCAACATGTCCGACTATTCATCTTCCTGCCTCCATCATTGTTTCTCTCCTTTTCTCCTCCACGTTCATCCTCTCCACCAACTGTTTGCACCTCTATCTTTCTCCACTTCGAACTTTTCCGTGACCTTACCCTCTCCTGTTTCACACGATCCGTTTCCATCAGGCCTAAACGAAGTTATTTTGATGGAAACAGGCTGGATGTTTGCTGAGTCCCAGCCTGCAGCTGGGAGCTTATTGGAATGATGTTTCACCAAGGACAAAAGGCTGTCAGTGCCTATATTTAAATGCCTACATGTAATGGGATTTTATCCTAATCAAGGCAGCAATTTACAGCGAAATCGATTGAAGCGAGAACCAAATGGACCACAGCTAAGTGGAAAAAACAGGAAGTGATTGGATGAGACTGCCTGGGGTATCGGCAGTTAGCATTGTTCCTGACCATCACCACATATATGAATAAAAACCTGATCTCAGGGTCTGTATACACAAATGTACATACTGGAATTGAATGTCACATACAGTCACTTTGTTTGGATGGTGTGTGGATGGTGTGAGTGCTGCTGTTGGGTGTTTATCAGTTGTAACATCAGGCCAATGTGTAGCCAGAGAGAACAGTTCTGGGGATGGTAACATTAGCCAGTCATTTGGTTGGTTGAACACGTTGGTCTTTATTGAAATAGCTCATCAAGTAATGGATGAAGTGCAATGGGATGTTTTACAGGCCTTTATTATTGTCAGACAAGGCAACCTGCTGCTTTTGTTGATCAGCTGACAACAAGCAGGTGAAGTATCCCAGCACCGACCTGATGGATTGGTATATTTAGTAAATACATGCATGATTGCCAGATGCTGAATCCGGATGATGCGAGTGGCTACGCAGTATCCTGCCATACACACCCGGTGATACACCCGGTGCACCGAGCAGGGCGGCTGTGACGCTGAGGCCCGCTGAGGACTGTCGCAGGACTGTTGCAGTGTGAATGCACACAGCATAAAGGGGGGAATATACAGAGTTTATGCTGAATTCTACTGGCCTGTCCACAACTTGGGAAAACGTAATGGATGTTTTAACGGGTCACCGATGCAGAAAGGATTTCTTTTGGTGCTTGTGATTGCCAGTCTGACTTTGAGAGACAGGTTAATGTGTATGTGTGTGTGTGTGTGTGTGTGTGTGTGTGTGTGTGTGTGTGTGTGTGTGTGTGTGTGTGTGAGAGAAACAGATGCAGTGACCTCGAGCAGCAGCAGGGCATGGAGCTCTGCATGAAGGCAGTGACGGCAATAAACACTCAGACTGAGATCTAGAGCTATGAAACTGGCCAAATCATGGGCAATATTACAATATGAAAAATGTAACATTGCCTGACTTGGTACGTATATATAACACACGTGCAGGATGTGCATCTACCCACTGATGCCTCTCCCTGGTCCTGTGGCCAGTTACAGTGGACTAACGTATTTAAAGGTGCCATTGGTTATATAACCACTATATAATACTGTTAGCTGCAATTGTTTTTTTTACACTCCAGTATTGAAAGAAATAGTACTAGGTCACTGACCTATGCTTATGTATGGTGAAGACTCTGCCCTCTGATTTTGGCAGTTTGGTCCAAATCCCAGTTTGGGCCCTTATTCTCCATATTTACAGATTCTGCTGCACAGCTGGACTTGAAGTTGTCACCTTGACAGTCAAAAAGTAACAGGGACATTCACACCAGTTTGTCAGGTCACCGTCACATCAGAAATAATTAAATAATTACGTAATATGTTCTGCTCTTAAAAAAAAAAAGTCAAGGGCGCAAAGACTCACAATCACTGAGGCGCTAAACCCTCCCACAGGTACACTGTGTTTTTCTCACGACACATGTTCTATATCTGGCTCTTCCTTCCTGGTACTCAGCCAGCATGTACTATCAACTACAGAGATGGTTGTCAGAAAACTGCTGAACATTACTGCTTTTATTGCATTTCTCCTCTTTATCGACTACGTTATGTACCCAGGAATAAACAGTTCGTGTACATTACCGGATACTATGAAACCCGTCGACCGCTTTAATTTGAATAATCCTAAACCTTCTCGTCATATCAGAATAATATCACTCAATTTAAATTTACAGCCTGCAGCTTTACTCTAACAGTTATCTACACAGCTCTGGGAATAAAAGTCCACATTCTTAACATCAGATAAAGTGAGTTCTCCCGAAGCAGGGTTCTGATTTGAATACTTGCACATAGTGTCGGCGTAATGGGCAGAGGGATGGATTGAGGAACGCTGGGCTACGGTGCTCAATTCACTTTAATTGTTCGAGCCATGCATATTAAATACAGAGATGGGGAGTGGGGGGGGATGAGAGACGGCTGAGTACACGCTCCATTCCACTTTAATCGCCCTCGTGGATAGAGGGGAGTTTAAATGCAGAAATGATGGGCGGCTGAGAGGCAGGTTTAGAAGATGAGATGGAAAGACGCAGAACAATTAGGCCATGGAGAGACAGGAAGGCGGTGGGGATGGTGGGGGGGTGGGAGGGGGAAATCGAGGTGTCATCTTCTGCAGTGACCTCCAGTGGCATATTGCTGATGACAAACTTAATGGAGCCTCATTTCCTCAGTACTCTTCACCTCACCACACCTGCCTTTACCCCCCCCCCCCTGCTCTTTATATCCCTCTTTGTCCGGGCACGAGAGTAATTATGCATGCTTGAAGGAGACTGAGCATTGTGCCCAGCGACTGTGTTAACATTGATAATAATAATACAAAAGAAAAAAAAAAACTTCTTCCTCTGTTCTGCCAGAGCATCTGTTAATACACCACAGTTATGGCTAAACAATCCAAACAGAGAGGCTGATTCCACCGCCGCTGATTTAGCCTGTGGTGAATGTGGATGGAAAGAAATGAGGGAGAGGGTTCAGCCAGTGAGCAGAGAGGAATGTATACGTACATATTATAATTGTAGTTAAAACAGTACTGTTGCTACGTTCAGATCTGAGACGTCGGAGACATTGTCATCTTCCCGTGATACACACCTCTGGCCTCTGACACAGCGTCTGACACAAACAGCAGATCTGGCTTGGTGCTGCTTAGCAGTCAGAAGAATAACTGTGTGTCAGGTGGTCTTGTGGTGTGTGATGCTGTCAGCCTCTACAGCTCCAGCCTGTGTTCACACAGCCAGGCCAGCATTGTGTTTTGTGTTAGTTTTGCTCTGCTGAACACTGCTCCAGTTTCACACAGGGGTTTTTTCCCCGTCTCCTCTGTCCCAGTCGTCTCCTGTCGCCCTCGTCGCCGATTTTTCCCTTCTCTGTGATTTTATTCCCTGACACTGAAAGTAGCTTGAGTTTCAGAGGACGTTTAACTTCTTCTTTATTCAGTTCTCACCACCAGAGGGAACCTTCAGGTACTTAACCTTTGTGGAGTATTACCTGAGCAGAGAGTCCTTATGTAAAACATACAGGTCATTAACCCTCTGAACCTGCAATTGGGTCACGGGTTTCACCTCATTTAAGGTGTGGATGTGTGTTAATATTATTATTCCATTTATTGCTGTTCGGCTCTGTTCAGGTTTTAATAAAAGCCCAGTTGTGTGTAGCCACAGCTTTTAAAAGCGTATGTGTTTGTGTTCCTTTATCTTCCCCTCATTGCTTGTGGGTCGTGGCTGTGTGTTGTTAAGTCCTGATGACGCCCAGCTTGTGTTCCAGTGTGCGGTTGGAGTTAATTAGCAGTTATTGGTCAGTTTCCCGACTCGAACTTTTGAGTCTCATGCCTTCCTTAGTGTTCACTGAAGGAAAGAAGGCCTATCGATAACAACTGAGAAAGCCCATGTTTTCATTTCACCTATGTGTCATCCTGAACATTTAGGTCAGTGTGTAGCAGCAGTTTCTAGTTTGGCCCTTGTAAAAACAGAGATGGTGGCAGTTTGAAAGGCAGGACTTGCCGTTTTCAAGAATTAACATCACTAATACCTGTATCATCATACCTGTTTTATGATACCTTTTTGTGACAGAAGTCATTTTTATAGATCAATATAAATAAATATATAATAATATAGGTTAGATCTATCTGTGTCTATTTATTTATCTATGAAGCATCTGGCAGCAGATGCACAGAGAAGCAGGAATATCTCGAAATCAAAATCACAATTGATTTTTTTTTTTTTAGTAAACCAGTTCAAAGAGTAATATATGAATGTACATAAATAATACAATGTAGTAGAGAGTCTTGGTATATTCTTGTTAATATCAAGAATATACTACAAACAACTAAAGAACTCTGTGAATGTTCTCATATAACAGAATGCACCCCTCCCCCCCAGCGCCCTTGCCCCCCAGACCCACTGGCGGCGTTGTGTGTTTTATCGAGAGACCTTCACACACACCGTTAAATGAACTGCCAGCAGCAAATGAAAAAGATGTGACATGAGATGTGAGAGGTTTATTTAACAGCAGGTGATTATTTTCATGTCAGAGCCGGTGATGTAACACGCTACATCAGCAGAACGTAAACAGCAGCGCTAAATAGCACACGTCAACTCCCCGGTCAGGTGATGTGGATGCAGACTCAGCGCTCACAGTTTCAGTGTCCTGGCTGCAGAGTTGCTGCACCACAGGAGCATGTGGTGTTGAGGAGGTGTGCAGGTCCTCTCCTGCTTCTGCTTATCTCCCCGCCTGCAGCAGCCTCTGTTGGCCGCCGCTGTCTGAAAGCTGCTGATGGTGGTGATGTGCTGCAGAGTGTGTTCCTGCAGACCTGTCTGAGTGCAGCACGGTGCTCCAGCATTCATATTCCCACTGGCTCTGAGACAGCGACCAAGCTCGTCCATTTAATTCACTGGAAACATTTCCCATAATGACACACGGTACAGGGACAGGGTTTCCTCCCTAATCTCTGCTGACTGCAGCGCTGCACTCCCAACTTCTCCAGATACACAGTGGTGAATGTAAAAAATGTATACATTTGAAAAGAAAGTAAAGTATATAAAGTATATGTGACGTACGTACATGTTGTTTAAGGCACGTCCATATCCTCCTCATGCTCACAGTCAAAACTGGTTCTGTTGTGCTGCCGGGAGCCTCTCCTGTATGTGATGTCAATCCCCGCACACAGGTACAGTAAGAGACATCAGCGTCAACATCCCTTAAAGTGAATAAGAACAGCTTGAGTCCTGTAATGTTGTTAGTGTGACCTTTAACAAAGCTCTGTCCATTTCCTTTGATTTAACTGTTGACATTTGGATCCCAGGGTGTACAAATCGCTGCTCCTCAGCAGACTGATGGCCTTTTGATTGGAACATTTGGTCCTGCTGAGAGGTTAGGAAGTCTTCCGTAGACATCCCATAGGGTGTATAACTGGAGACCACAGGGAGACCACAGGGCTCTCATTCATTATGTTAGTGATGTTATGTGAGGTGGTGGACTGTAGAAGGCTTCCCCTTAGCTGCAGTGCTCACAGGTCCACATGATATATATATATATATATATATATATATATATATATATATATATATATATATACAGTCTCGTCCAGCGCCTCGTAATTGGCTTTATGCTTATGTTTTATGTTTCTATGTGCCTGGTGAAGTGGGATTTAAAGCTTGTGTTCTCTGCTGCTGTCAGTTTTCCAGGATAAAAGTCTCATCTGATTGCCTGGAATGTAAATGTGAAGTGGTTCCGGCCTCTAACAAGCACAAAGCCACTGCAACTGAACTGCACAGCATAATATGTTCATGCTCTGAACACTGCCACACTTTGAATAACTGCATGTTTTCTTACATACCGAGCTCATTACACTTGAGTCTTAGACATAAACCGGGCCGTGGACCTAAACCAACCTAGTTCCCTTAATAATGCTTTCAACTCGTTTGTTTTAATGGGATGAGGTTCCTTTGTTCCTTACTCATCCTGATGCTGTTACGGATGTCAGAAACATAAATACAGTGGTACCTCGACTTACGAACTTAATTCGTTCCGTGATCGGTTTCGTAGGTTGAAAACTTCGTAAGTCGAAGCAATTTTTCCCATAAGAATTAATGTAAAAGCAAATAATACGTGCTGAACTATCACTAAAGTCAGCCCTTTTGCCCTATTACTCTGTTTAAAACATTGTATAATCAGTAACAAAGAACACACACTGAAAACCATAACAATAGATAAGAATTAAAAAATCAATTAACAATTTTAAGTGCCTTACCTTGAAAGACGTGACGACTTGCTATAGGAGTAGGCGCTTGAGGGACGGGAGGTGGGAGGTGGGAGATGGCGAGTGGGAGGGGGCGAGTGGGAGAATCACGTACCGTATGCTTAATTTCTAGTTCGCTACACTGCACTTTGCTACTCTACTTTTTTCTTACATTTTTAATTTTATAATTATATATTATTTATAACCTGACACGCTCTGAGAAACTCGCTCACGGGTCACACGTAATGGCGGCGATCGGGGAATTTTTTTTAATTTTTCCGGGCTCGGGTTGGAAGTCGAATTTGGTTAGAGGAAGCAAAAAAATCTTGAGCCTCCGGTTCGTATCTCGAAAAGTTCGCAAGTATAAGTCGAGGTTTCACTGTATTATCTGTCAGATATTTTGTATACTTTCAAGGCATGAGAGATGACACATCAGGTGACTCTGCCTGCGTTAGATGAGAACATCAGTATAATCCACACTGTACCTAATGTTCCACAGTGTATCAGACCTGCTGTGTATGTGTATACTTTTCCCTCCAACTCGGGCTCAGCAACAGAAACTAGAAAAATGCTGACCCGGAAAGTGATCTGACAAATAACCTGACGTTATAGGTAATTCTGCTTTACTATCAGTCACTTCAGGGAAAAGTTGTTGTTTGATATGCAATCACTTATGTGGCAGAAAGCGAGAGTGCCACGCAGCTATGGCTGTTGCAGCCCGAGCAGTGAGAGATGTTTTCATGTCACTGTGGTCCCTGGAAGAGGAAATGAAGTTTTTATTGTCCAATATAACAAAATGTCTTTGATGGATCTGAAAGGGTTGATAGCAGTGTGGATCAATACCAGCGACTCATTCATCACTTGGTCGGCCGCTGAGATTCTGGCGCTCGCACAATACAGTTTCACACTCAACCTGCTGGAGTTTCAAGGTCCAACATCACTTCCTGTTCATTCTGTGACACAGTGGTGAGGGTCCATATTCAGCCATACAGTGATTGGACCTAATCATGCCTGAGGTGTGGTTTAGTGGGCAGCAGGGGTGAATTTGTAAAGTGATGTAGTGAGACATGTATTGAAGGATGTCTTCTCTTCTGTCTGTCTCCAGTGCTACTCTCTCTCTCTCTCTCTCTCTCTCTCTCTTTCTCTCTCTCTAAAGGAACAGTGCTAACAAGCCACAAGCCAAGTGCCTGCTGGGAAGTTAATGAATAGCATTTACAGTCTGAATTGCTCCGCGCCACTGTGCTGCAGAGATGTGACACACACACAAACAAGCCCCATGCATGCTTAAACAGAGCCGCGCACACACACACACACACACACATACACACACACACACACATACACACACCTCGTACAGCATATGCATGTGCAAGTTGAAACACTCATACACACACTTATTGCATGTTAACTGCCATCGTTAATTTTCTGCTTACAGCGTCTCGCTCAGCAAAAAGTTTCACCGGACTACGTGTGGAAGAGTTCACACACGCACACACACACATGCACACACGTGCACACATTAGTACGCCTTTAGCTTCTTGCAATTAGAGCCAGGACTTGGCCAGCTAACTGGCCCCCTGCTTGGATCCCTCTGTGTGTTTGTATGTGTCATACTGAAAAAGAGTGTACACAGAAAACGTAGGGCTAAAGTTGTTGGCAGAAGTTTTCCGTATAATCTTGCTAAATGACGATTCAGACTGGTAACTCCTGCTCTTGTCCCTCTCTCCCTCTCTCCCTGCCTCTCTCTCTCCCTCTCTCCCGCCCTCTCTCTCTCTCTCTTGCTCTCTCCCCTTGATGCCTCTGCCTATTTCAGTTGCTCACAAATGAAGTGTAATCAGTTGAACACTGCGAGTGTCATCAGGGCAATAGTGAAGCCAACATGACAGTGTTAAGCGTTTGAGGCTCCATCGTGCTCTCTCTCTCTCCCTCTCTCTAATGGAAGCCATTAAAGCCTATAGGCATCGAGCTCCTAACAAGACAAAATGAAGCTTTTCTCTCACACCATAAAACACCGTGATGATACTCTGTACTGGGGACCTCTTTCCATTATATCACCTACACCTACACACTGTTCTTTTTGTCCCATAAATTGTAGCTGTGCAGTTCATTATTGCATATGTAGCAATAGCACCATAACAGATAGCACACTGTGGTATTTAATTGGGACTGTAATTCTCCTTCTTTTAAGTAAGTAACACATATTATGAACTAAATCAATCGCTTCCACGTTGCAGTACTGCACATTCCAAAGCCACGTAGAGCCGATGCATGTCGATAACATCCCGTTTCCCCATTTTTGTACAGATTGTTAAGCCCTTTGAAGGGAGTTGTGATTTTTGGATGTGGGCTATGGACACACTAATATAACATTTTTGACATAAATTTGCAAGCACCCTTTAATCACAATAACGTCTGCATACACTGAGTTGAAACAAGGCAATGTTATGTGATAAGCTTCATTGTCATAATTCTTTTCATTTATTTGTAATCCCTCCACATTACAGTTCTCTCTGTTATTCAATAATAGGTCTGCATATTTTGTCTTATTTTGTATTGTGTCTTACATTCTATCGCTCTGGTTGTGACCTCCCTTTATTCCTCTGCTGCTTCCTCTCCTTCACACATATATAAAACCTCAGAGGACTAAACATTTACAGTGGTGATGGTAAAACCATCCTCTGATGCAGTTGGAAATCTCGTGGCAACAGCTTTATAGATGGTTTATTTTATAACGGTGGCCTATGAGGGGGTACGCTCTTTGAAATGCTTGACGTGAATGTTTTCATTGCAATACTGTGAGAGGCCACTGGGGAAACTTGTCAGAAAGGTTGTGGATATGGTCCCTAAGCAACATCAACTCTGACTACTTTTTTATACCTGAGTATCACAGTATAGGCACAGTAATGGTATTTTGCACAGAAGTATTTTATTTAACTGTTTTAATATTGTGTGCATTTCAGTGCACTCTAGACACTGTTGTGTCTAAAGTCATGTATACTGTTCTGCAGTTTGGTAATTTCTAGTGGAGATTATTCCGTTTACAGCCTGACATACTGTTCCACCTGCAGTGCTGAGTGCACTATGTGAAGCAGTTTAAAAACAGCCACAGTGAGACAATCAGCTCGATGCAAACAAACTCTAGGTCTCCTTTCCAAAGATATGACTGGCTGGATTCTAACAGAGGCCATAGGCAAAGACTCCGGGAAAAGAAAAAACCCAATGACACTGGGGATATAAATCATGTGAGGTCAAATATAAATGGTACAGTCAATTTTCACCAGGAAACATGTTATCAAGAATTTAACTCCACACAGGGATAATTTTGATAATTCCATCCTTAATTATTGTCAGCAAAATCACGTTCATGTTGTTCTTGTTATCTAGTTGAATAGACGTCATTGTCATTGCGGTCAATGTGAAAACATTCCATTTTATACTACTATAAATTCAGGATTCTGTGGTTTGTTTGAAAAAAAATAAAAGAAATGTGGTTATATTAAGATGGTGATCACAAAAATTAAGTTTTTCCTCAAGCACAATTATTTCTTTTTTATTAATGACATTAATGTGGTTTTTGTTTCTGAGTCACTGAAAGTTGATGGAGCAATTTTTTAGAAGTAAGTGCTCCACTTCACATTCAATCAGTCTTCCACCCTGGAAGACACAACTGCAAATACAGTCTTCTAATAAGAGCCAGTGGGCAGCTTAACAGAAGTGGTGGGGTGGGGGGGTGCAGAGGGTAATAAGCTGAAAATTTTAAAAGCAGAAGAGTGGCATTAATGGATATTACAATAACAGCCAAGAAAAATATGTATCCAGCTAAACATGGGAGAAGGATAGGCCCTCACTTGATTAAAAAAAAAGTTCAGAGATAGTTCCCATGTGTACATGAATGGACCATGGGGAATGAGAAAACAAAAAAGGAAAAACAGAAAAAACAAAAAAGGAAAAAAAACACAACAAGCGTATTTCAGGTACATGACTCATTAATTACAGTAATCTAATTCCAGTCCAGAGGGACAGTTGATCATAACAGAACAAGATGACGAAACAGAAACATTACTGATGAAAGATAATGTGATGTGGGATTAAGGTGCAACAGAATAATATGATTTCATCAACATCTCACATACAGCTTTACCTCACTGTCGCTGTCCAAGGTGCTGATCTATGGGCTCACTAGTACAGTACAAAGTTACAGGAAAGAAAACAAAGGAAAACCACAAAAGCAACACTCAGTGTTAGAGATAGGTGTGTTACAGCCCATTTATTTACAACAATAAAACAGGTCAATGTCTTTCATGCATGTGTACATATGAAGACTTACTATATTAATGTAAAGCAGTGCTTGCATAGATGTACTTTATCTGAACTAATTGCACTATTAAAGAATTAATGACCATCGGAGCTACACATCATTCTTATCACAATAAACAACAAACAGGTGTTTTAGATCATTATGCAGGTTGTGAGTGTTATATGTGTTGTTTGAGGGATTAAAAGCTGTAATGTAATGTAGATTTCAGTAAACACAGGCATCTGTTGTTGACTCATTTTTATGAAGGAACTTCTTATACATTGAAAAAAATATAAATGCAGCAATCCATATTTTCCTGAGTCCAGAATCTAAGACGGTGTCTAAACAACAAAAATCAAGTATTTCTACATTCCTAAATATCAGCCATGAATTTACAGTCAGCACCAACAATGGCACACTAGAAGTTTCATTACTATACATCATTATCAAACCTAATGCACCATTGTGTGCATCCATATCACTTGTGAGTATTTATGTAAATGGGATTTTGTGCCACACGCATAAAGCTCATAAAGGGAATTTACTTTGTCATATCTAGTGGCCGTCAGGTCGCCTGGGCCAACTTTACTTTTATTATAGGCAAATTTCAACTGAGCTAATTAAAATGTGATTAAAAGCACAGCTGTTCAAATTAACAGGTTATGGCACAAACAATAGGTACATTAGGCAGGATTACACTTGGAGTATTAATGTGATGGTGTTTGAACTTAAGAGATTGTGAAGAAATTCAAGTCTGTTGCACCTCCAGAAATCACAATACCACAATAAATAATAACTAAACTAAAACTAAACTTTATGAACTAAATAAATAAATACTGCAAGCTTTCATGCTGGTGCAGCACAAAGACACACACACACACACACACACACACACACACACAGAGAGAGAGAGAGAGAGAGAGAGAGAGAGAGAGAGAGAGAGAGAGAGATGTATGAACAGGTGGATAAGTCAAACAGAGACATCCACCATCAATATTGTCTGAAGCCAGTCTCACAAAGGTACAGGAGCTTAATACAGGAGTTTAATAAACAGGCAGAATAATAACTGCATGAAATTGTTATTTGTTTAATCAGTCTAGTATATTTTTTTATAATGATGACTACAAACAAAATCAAAGGTCTGCATTTTTATTCTATCAGGCATGAACACACACACTGCATACACAAAGTGGAAGATTCAGGCATAGTTGACATGGACAATCAGCCAGTGCAGCATTGTCTGGAGGCGTTTCATACCCTGCAAGGAGTCAGTGTGACACACAAGCCAGAACTGCAACTGCACAGACACACACACATGCACACACGCGCACACACACACACACACACACACACACAGAAAGAGAGAGAGACATTTATATTAACTAAGGCTATTAAAGGATTCCTCTAAGAAACTTAAATACATAATAAATAGCAAGTGTTATCATTATTAGTGGGAGTTTTGATGTTGCCACAGAGTTGTGTCGCATCTTTAGAGTTAATATTCTAAGAAAGCCTCTAAAGCGTTCATTCATACAGTGACAGTGGCAATGCCTTCAGTGCCTGTATTCATTTGTCACTAACTGAGCTGGGACTCCCTCATATACTTTCTCAGAACTGAAAGTGAAAATAGAAATCACAGTTGTGTCATTTCAAAGTTTGCTTGTGAATGTACAGTGGGCCCATTGCTGTGCCCTGTGGCCTATTAAACTCTCTCTCTGAGTCTCTTTGTCCTTTAACGTATCTATCAGCTCTCAGAATTTACAATCTACATACTCGAGTCCTGCCTACAGTACAGTTCAGCAAGTATTATAAGGATGATATCTAACCAGACAAAACACAAGACAGGATATGCATATGTTACTCATGGAAACTTAGCAAAATATCTACACTCATTCTTTTAAAGACAAAAGATTGGTGTCAAACTATGATGCGTCATGTTGAATTTGATGATGCATCATAGCACGAAGATTTCCTGCTTCATCTAGTGATGATACCATGTTTTCAAGTATAATGATGGATGGCTGCTTATTGTCATTTCTCGTAGCTTTTAATACACACACACACACACACACACACACACACACACAGAAAACTCTGATATAGTTGACCAAATTGGTCAGCTAATCAGATCCATCAATTACTTCCTGTTTCTCCACTTCAACCCTGGCCTCTCTGGGGGGTGCATGACATGCTGGGGACTGGTGGGTTAAAATGTCACCTTCATTAATGTGTTTTGCAATCAATAGCTGTGCTCTGATGAAGTCCCAGAGAGCCTAATCATACAGTGGAGCGCTGTGCGGGGGAGAAGACATGGGCAGATATGTCACTTTGTCTTGCTAAAAACATATTTTACTGTAATCGAAATGGAAATCAATTGAAACAAAATAAGCTGTGTAAAGAATACGACTGTGTGAGCACACTGAAGGCTAATAAAACATTCAAATTAGTTCTCTCACAGTTTTCTTCTAGTAATGTTGAATAAAGCACTTTCATAACAGCTTCACAAAGACATTATTCTGATTAAGTTTACTCAAATTGCTCTTCAAGTGTGAAATTAAGACTCTCATTCTTTTGCAAGTATGCATAGCGTATGGATTTCAGCACAGATTTCAAGCAGCATTAAACCAGTATTAACACCTGCACTATTTTGTACCTTATATTTTTTGACAAATGATTATTTGACTTATCACTGAGTTCTAGTCTGCATAATTCACAGATTCCCAATACTGACACAGTGAGAACATGCAAACACCACACAGAAAGAACCTTGGTTAAACCAGTAAACTTACCAAATGTTTCCTCCTTGTTGATTTGCAGAAACACTGAGCGATACATTACCGTATATTCTCATCTCAGTCTCATCTCTTCCCAGAATAAGTCAGTGTAACCTCCAACCTGTGGTAGAGAGGTAGAGCGGCTGATATGGCAGATTCCAACATCTTGTAAATGTAGGGCTAAAGTTGTTGGCACATGGCCATCACTTTCAGCTGCTCCCACCAGGCAGCAGAAAAAACCTACATATAGAGATACTGATAAATGTATTTCTTGGCTGGATTCGTGGTTGCATAAGCAACAAATGTAGGCCCTCTTAGGTGAAAAGGTTAATTGATTCTTGATTCGAATCGACTTGTTTTACAAGAAAGCACATGTTTAAATCAGAGGAGAATATTTCCAATATGCATATCCCCACCAGAGATCAATGTGTGAGCCTTTTAGTCCCTTTTCTTTCTTTTTTTCCCCAGTAGAATTCCTTGGTTGACAGGTCGAGTCTTCACATGATCCTATGAGGACACTGTGTGATCTCAGCTGACACCGCAGCTGCGTCAGCTCACAGACACAGACTGTCAGAGACATTCACTGTGTCTCGTTACCCGTTCCTGTTGTAAATGCTCTGCTCAACCTTTGTGGAGAAATGAAATTCAAATTTTCAGCAATTCTGAAATGTTCATATTGCATTGAGTATAAAACGTATAGGGTCATTTAACCTGACCGTATGTGAAGTGGAGAATGATAACAAACCGAGAAAAGGACAAAGACGCCTCAGCCCTGAAATCAATGAGAATTTCTGAGTGATAAAATGAAAAATGCCATAATTTACGATGCATAACAACTCAGATAAAGAGCACATTCCATATTCAGCAATCATCACAAAGACTTCAGTGACATTACACAAATTACAGCATTACTAATTTAATCAGCATTACTAAGCTTTGTAATAAAATGTGCTACATGCTGAAACCTCACATTTCAACAAATCCTAATGCAGTACAGCTTTAACACACAAAACGCACACGCTCCATCCATATTTACAGAAACTAACTATATGACAAAACATCTGTGGGAGGTAATGCTCTGCTTAAAAGCACAAATGCACCAACGAGAACCCTCACTGATCATCTTAATCCTGTGTGTGTGTGTGTGTGTGTGTGTGTGTGTGTGTGTGAGACAGGGTAAGACAGAGTTGTTATAGTTGCTTGCTTCTCTTATGGTGTGCCGTGTAACCATGTGGGTTCAATAAAAATCTGTGTGTTGGAAGGAATCCACAGTTTGGTGAGTTTAGTAGCACATTCAATACCAAACCAGCTGCTTAATTGAACCCATGATGGGGTCAGGGAAGGTTTACCTGTTTTGTAACGATGAAAAGCAATCATCACAGACACGGGGGCATCAGTTGTGTCTGGATTACTTTCTGTTTTTTGTTATTTGTGCAAATGGATGGTTTTCTTTGGGGGACTGTTCTGACTGTTAAGATAGTAGTTACACTTCAGGTAGGGACATTTTTGCGTTTTATGTAATCATCTAATAAAGCATCCTGCTTTGACATTAGACACAGTTTACTTATAAAATCACCTCATGACTCTCACTTTGTTGAAGGACTGAGAAGAGTCAGGGGATGAGTCAGCGCTTTCGTACAAAGAAGTCAATGAGCCATTGCGAGTTGTAAGCGCTGTGTGAGAACTGCAGACCAGAGGCTCCAAGTCTCTGACACTACTCACCCAAACTGCCTGACATTTCAGCCCCAGCCTGATCACTAACAAAACAGCTTTACCAGAACCCAAACTGAGCCCTGAAGCTATTGCAGCATCAAAACTCCCTAATATTAGTTTTTTCTTTTCCCTCTCTGTGTCATGCTCAAATATAAAGAGCTAAACAGTGGTACTTCAGTGATCTTTTGTTTTGCCATCATGACAAAAGGATTAAGTTGTAGAGAGATAAAAAACTTTAATTCATGTTAATAAATACTGTCTGTATGTAGTTTTGTGACCCATCCCCATAATTAATGACACAAACATGATTTATTCTGAGTCATGCTTGCAAACCCTTTACCGGTGCTATGTGAACCCATCTTCTCTCTGCAGTTATTGTTTCTGACTGGACTTGATCCATGCACATAAGATCCCATCTGACCTTTCACTGAAGATACTGCTGGGGAGTGAAGGTATAAGCTCGTGACAGATACTATCAAGGTACACAACGGCTTGAAGTAATACTTTTAAAAATAAATAAATGAAAACACATTGCAGAGTATTGTAGCTTGTGGAGGGAGAATCATGTAGTGAAGCTGAGACTGAGTCCAGCCACCTGGATGGATGGATGGATGGATGGATGGATGGATGGATGGATGGATGGATGGAATGATCATCATTTAAAATGCACAGGTCACATGTCTAAATCAATCAGTCTCTGGGCTTCTGTTTCTTTAATTGCTACATTTTCCATCAATCTAAAACAGCAGTTTGAAACTTGCTGACCTCAACAGCTTTATAGTCCTGCATCACGTGTGTGGTGTGTGTGTGTGTGTGTTTCTGTTATCTCCCACACAGTTATCAACTCTATGGCCCCAAACAGAAGCCAAGAGCTGAGAGCAAAGCTATCAGTGCCAACATTAATAGTGTGTGTGCGTGTGTGTCTTGCCGACTTACATTCAGTTTATCATTTTCACCCCACTCTCATCCCAGACTTGAGCAGAACATATTATGGTTACAGACTGTCTATCTGTCTGAGCAGCACAACCACTCCGTGGCTGCACAGAGGGAAGGTGGGGGACAGGTGTGAATATGGGAAAATGCTATGATTTGCAGGCAAATCATTACAAAACAAACAACAACAAAAAAAACAGTTGACTTAAATTCAGCCTGACACCTTCAGTCTGCTACAGGATTTTCTTTGTGCCATTTATTAATGGCTCCTGGTCCAGCAGCATTTGGTTCACAAGGTTCACTTAGCTTTCCTGAGCCCTGCAGCGGTGTGTGTGTGTGTGTGTGTGTGTGTGTGAGAGAGCGAGAGAGACAGAAAGCAGTGACTCACTCACATGAAATGTCACATGGTTTGGTTGCATTGTCACACTTTATTTGATTTATTTATGAAATTAACCCTTCTCTGCCCTGAAGACCACTCAGTGTTCTATTAAATGTCACAGGTGGCTGTGAGGTCACAGCATTTTCACACCACTCAAATGACCTTTCACTTAAATAATAATCACACGAGTATAGAGTATTTACATAATGTAATCAAGAGAGGCTTTTATTGGATATATATATATGTCAAGTGCAGGATTAATGCCTTTGTTGTCTTTTCATACTGTATATTTGACATTTAACAAAAGGTAGCTGTACAATGGACACATCATAGAGAGAATGTTAGTGCTTTTAAGCACTTAAAAAAGCCTCAATAATAAATGCTTTGTGATTATTTGATCTAAACACATGGATATTATGTGCAATAAAAAGCAAGTTTGATGCGGCAACAGTTTCCCTGCAGTTTGCTGACGAGCAGGTTGTGTACAGTTACATTTTAGAGCCTAGAAAAATCACTGTCTGTGGGATGAGTTAACTAAAACAGCAGCAATAATAAGAAGGGCTACATACGAATAAAGAGAATGAATGAAACGAGTGGAAATGTCATTATTTATTTATATTCACATTATGTTGATTGTGTCACACTGGGAGACGTTTTCCATGAGAACCAGGACAGGTTTATATGCTTTTATTCTGAAATGTACGTTTGTTCATCTCAGCATTGTATGATGTAGCCTGCAGAAAGATGTGTTTTGTGTTTGTGTGTGTGTTTGTGTGTGTGCAGCCCACATACTTCACAGGCAGGAATATTAAGTCAGCATTAAAACGATGATGCCTCACTCTCCTCCACCAGAGACGTCTTAACGACCTGCCTCCCCTCCTCCCCCCTGTGTGAGTGTGTGTGTGTGTGTGTGTGTGTCTCTGTGTTAATCCCTTTATGTCTTCTCCCTTAGTGCCCACTCATTCCTCCTCATTTGCTTCTGATTAAAATGTGTTTACTGATCATTCAAAAGCATTTTTTTCTTCTCACCACATCCTTTTCTCTGATCACTTTTCTCCCTTTTCGCCTGAAGATGCTTCCCCCCCAACACACACACACACACACAAACCCAGACTTTGCCTCCAGGTTTACCAGAGGCCCTTGAAAATTCTTCCCCATGTATGAGTGCTCACCTGATCTAACCTCGAAATGTACCATTTTTAATTTTTTATTCAATGTCACGGAACTTTTATAAAATTTGTTTTGAAATCTTCTTGCAATCAAAATCAGATTGCATTACACCGAGTTACATTTTCACAAGTGAACTGAAACTTGAAAAAATAATACAGGGGGTCCTCGTGTTACGACGGTCTCAAGATGCGACGTTTTTGTGGTTACGACACATCTCCCATGAACTTCCTTGTTTCGGCTTAAGCGGTTTGCCCCGTAAATACATACAGACTTCGCACGGGAACTAGATGGTACCGGCTCTCCAACACCTCCACAGCACAGCTAGGCTACTCTGCGTTGTGTTTACTTATGTGAAATGGACGGCTGGTGGGGGGTGCAGCGGCAGCCGGTAAGGAGATGCACACGGACACGGATGGGTTCGGGATCGTGGCGATACCGTAGGTTTATTCACAACACAGGGTCTACACAGTTGATATCAGAAATCTAAAGGAAATGCTCATTACACTCGCGATATCAACCCCTACGGTGTGTCAAGAGGGTCAAGAGGGACAAAAGGCAATTCACCACAGTAAACTCACACACACACACACACACACACACACACACACACACACACACACACAAACCCAGACCTTGCCTCCAGGTTTACCAGAGGCCCTTGAAAATTCTTCCCCATGTATGAATGCTCACCTGATCTAACCTCGAAATGTACCATTTTTAATGTTTTATTCAATGACCAGTTTTAAAATTAAAACTGTTACGGAACTTTTATAAAATTAGTTTTGAAATCTTCTTGCAATCAAAATCAGATTGCATTACACCGAGTTACATTTTCACAAGTGAACTGAAACTTGAAAAAATAATTCGTTATTAGTTAATGCTAAGCAAAATCCCACATACCACAGATTTGACCGAAACCATAACATCTACATCACATGGTTGCAATTTCTTGATGAGCAACAGGACAAATGATATCATCTTGATGAAATTGGCCTCGAGTGTATGAACACAGCAGCTGAAGCCAGCAAAAGCCTTTTCTTCTTCATTTGAAGAAGTGCATGTTTACGGGCTCTCAGCTCATTTGTCAGTTTTATTGTTGAAAGCCGTTTGTTGAGCGGCTGTCACATGTGTTTACTGCTGGTGCCTTTTACGGCTCGAGATGGAGGATTTCTTTGTTTGTTTTGGTTTTGGTGTTGTTTTGGTCGCACTCAAAACCGGCGCCGACCTTTGTAAAGGGATAAATCCACAAAATCGCTCAGTCGGCCATAAAGAGCTTTTTATTTACTGCACTCTGTCTCCTGGCATTTTAAACTGGTACTTGCTCGCTCCGTGTGTCCAGCTCTCCCATGTATCTCTCCTCTTTTCTCTCACCCTCGTGAACTCCTGGTTCATCAAAGCCAACTTTTCAGTCTCTGCTACTGTCCCATATTTTTGCGAAGCCCACCACATATTTCTTTCATTCCCTTATTTTAGCCTTTAGCCTTTACCTTTGTTCTCTTCATCCAGCTGATACTCATCTGCTGCACGTCTGCATGAGTCATTTCCTACAGATTTGAAAATCCATTATATGGATAAAGCGATGGCACATGCAGCCAATTTATCAGAGTTCATGAATTCACACAAAGTGCAGAAGTGACACACACGCACCCGCACGCACACAAACAGTGTGACATGCTAAAGTGCACCCATGAACGATATGTATAATTTTTCCTTGGGAAAACTCGCTTGGCCTGTTTCACAGTCGGTGTCACACAATGATGTATTGATGCCAAGATTCATGTTGCAAGTCGATCAAAACAGTGGGACTCACTTCACCTGATATTTCTTGTGCTCAGAGCAACAGCCATTTTCTCCTTGTTTGTCAACGGCTCTGAGTTCAAACCAAATATCTGAACTTATCTATACAAATACCTGCTTCTTTATCATTTCTCACTTGTGTGTCCTTTCTTGTTTTGTCATTTCCTCTTTTCCCTTTCAAGCAGTGGGAAACCCCACAAGCAATATTGATAAATGATGTCTGAGCAGTTGGAGACTTTGATAAGCCTTTGTGTCTGTGGAGGAGAGACAGTCAGAGAGCGAGTGAGACAGAGGGGGAGACAGAACTGTATGGAATCAAAGCCTTTTTACACCGTTTGTATGGAGACCTTTAAGGGACTCAAGTGTGAGTGAGTGTGTATGAAACATGGATCATGCAGTAACACATTCAGTTTGCGCAAATAAAAGGGAAATATTGATATACATATATAGATTTATATTTTCACCGTACTTGAGATGTCAAGTACTGTATGTCCTATTGAGAATGGGATGGATGGATAAGAATGGGATGGATGGATGGATGGATGGATAGATAGATAGATAGATAGATAGATAGATAGATAGATAGATAGATAGATAGATAGATAGATAGATAGATAGATAGATAGATAGATAGATGACAAGGACCTTAATTAGTATCTTTATATTTTATCAATTGTATTTTATTTATCTATTTGATTGAATTATTTTTCATTTTTATTTACAGTTGTATGCAGTTATGTTTGTTATAGGTGGAGCCGCTTGTCCCTGTTGAAGTGAAACAATACTTACCGTGTCTGTTAGCTTCCATTCCTTGCAGCTGACACTTCTCAGTTGTCAAAAACAGTTCCACATTTGATTTCTGTATCTTTAATTCAGCCGTCAATCAGTGATCAACATGCACTTTGAACCTTCTCAAACTTGTTCCCAGAGGTGCAGCTGTTACACAGAACTTTTTGTTCAGTTCCTGTTGAGTCACTGAGTTCAGCTTAAGACACTTGGCACATCTGTATTTCCCTCTAGAATAAGCCTCTCTGTTTTACACTCCTTATCTGTACCCTCACCCAGTCCAATGACTTGATACCTCCATTCGTCTCTAAAGGAACTTTCACACCCTGGAACCTTTTATCCCCCCTCATTTTATCCGTATTTTATTATTAATGTTTATTAGCAGACGCACAACAGGGATATTTGGAGACTCTGCTGATAAAGCTGTGGGTGATGTGTGTCTTCATCGCTGTCAGATGTATGCGTTTCATACCTCTCAGTAGTTGCATGTCACCACATAGAGACTTTGTGGTTTCTGTGTGTGTATGAGGACGACTCGGTGCAAAGGTTTGTGTGTATCTGTAACCCTGCAATGAACTGGGTTTTGTTTTCCACTTGCTAACAAGCACCACCTGCAGCTATGTTTCCCCCCTGTGTGTGTGTGAGTGTGTCAAATGGAGGACGGCGAACCCGAATGCACCATGATAACGCTACTGTGTGCACATTCACAACCCCCTTTTTTATTTTGTTGAGTATCACATGATTTCCGGTTAATACCCAGAGACACGGCTGTGATATTTAGGCAAAAATCATCATCTCTCACCAAGCAACGGTTTCTCAGCATCACATCAACACGTAGACCCAATTTCTAATGCATAAAGCACAAACTTTTTCATTATGATACACTACAGCCAAAGGGAAACTCCACAGATCTACACATTTAAAATGTAAAGAGAGCATGTGTAGCCTTCTTCTTGCTCGAGGGTATGTTACTGGCTGCTGGTATAACGTTCTCGATAATTGAACAATCTCTGTTGGTAGTTACACTTGTAGGGGCCTCATAAATAACCTTTATGTAAACACACAACGGGGGACGGAATGGTGCGTGCACCTCTTTCCCACAGGAAATTTGGGATTTATTTTGGAACTTTTGGAAAACAAAGTACAATTCAAGCACAATTTTTTAAAATAAATATTTTTAATTTTACATCATTTTACACCACTAACTCTAACCATTAGGTGGCGCATCCATAGTGTTACCTTGTGTTTGTGTTTTGGGACGATCGATCATCCTGTTGACCCCCTATTTTAACCACATAGGCTACAACACAAACAACACAAACAAGGCATGATGAATAAGAATAAGTCTTATTGTTTCTTTAAGGTTTTAGTTGATTTGTTACGGACCTCGATGATGTGTCTCACTGTAGCTGTAGAGATGGCACAAACAAACAGACAGACAGGCAGACAGACAGAGACCAGGGTAAGAATGGTGTGGGCTGAACAGGAAGAGAGCAAGGACGCATTTAAACGCAAGGTGGAGAGAAGTTGAGGAAGACAAGGAAACAGAAGGGGGGGGGGGGGGGAACAATTCAAAGCAACCGTTACAGAGAGCCAGAGCAAGAGGGGCGATAAGGAACGGCACCTGGAGAGAGACACACACACAGAGAGAGAGAGAGAGAGAGAGAGAGAGAGAGTCTTCCATCCTGTTAACCAGCGTAGAGTAGGAAATGGGATTTGGTGTCATATCGTTCCAGTAAATTGTTGCATGATGCTGGCTTACAGAGGACAGACGCTGCTCCAACGTGAGTTGTCCTGCTGCAAAGTCATAATGGCTGTTCACATCATTCAAGATAAATTGGCTCCAGAGATCATCCTCCACATGGAAGAGTCTCAGCGGCCTCCTTTATTTACGTTTATATTTTTAAATGAAACTATGACCATGCATGCAGGCTTCTTGTGTTGGACACAGTTGTCAGGAAGTGACATGTTTTTTTTCAACATTTAAACTTTTGACATAGACTATAATTGGGACCCTTTTACTTTTATTAGATTCCTACCATTTCATGGTTTATTTTGATATTTTATTTTGTGTGTCTGTTGATTCTATTACTTCCTGTCTTTGACTTCCTGCCTCTCCCTGATGTGTTTCACCTGTGTTGAATCATCTGCGCCTCCTGTTTATGCTGCTTCTCTGTAAGTCTAGCTGGTCCTCTTTAATCATCTGCCTTGCACATACCTGCCCTCATTGTGTGTCTGTGTTTTGTGTCCTGCAATGCATGTGATGGCACATACAACAATATTGCTGCATATAATGTACAAACATTTGATGCACTTTTATCAACAACAGTTTAGACAACAACTCATGTTTATGTTGAGCTGAAATTTGGTTTGCTGTGTTTTTTATAGGACAAGAAGTCAGGATTCAACGTTTTTGAAACAGGGTGAGACTTTTTTTCATATTTCAGCATCACAGCTCTGGAGCTTTAGTTTTTAGTGTACAAATGTCCGCTTTCACCTTATCTCTATACCATACACATGTCAGTTGAACTGTCATAGTAAGCTAGGCCATTATTCTCATGTGAAAGGCAAACATTTACAACAAGCAGGAAATATTTTTGTTTTTTATTTTAAACACAGATATAGACTTGTCTTCAATTTACATACAGTATATGGGTGAACATAAATAAGTGACAGGTAAGAGACAGTTGTTTAAATGATGCAGTTAATACAGAGTTTGAATGCAGTTATTTGGAAATTTAAAAAATATTATGATGAAGAAATCTGTCACTAATTGCACATTTGAATTTTTTTTTTTTGTTATGTAAGTAATTTTACCTCAAATTGCTATCTAACTTTATACAGTCTTAGCTGGTACTGAACATGAAACCTGTCCTGGTAGGACCAGGACATTGATGACTAGATATGACACATAATTGATATAATTAAAATTGTCATATTGAAGCTTTAAATTATAGCAGACTGCTATGATGCCATCATCAAGGTCAAAGACGGACGAGTAATTTATATAATTTAAAATGCCATTACCACACATAATGTGATTTGGATGATTAATCCTCCCTAACTATGTTAAATATATGGGGCTGCTATTCTCAGTACTTGACTTTTTCAGATTGCAGCTTTAAGAAAAAGTTTGGAGGAAACAGAATCTATTCCCAGAGCCACCTGGGCTATATGAGGATACCTGAACAAACATTGAAATATATTATTTGATTTTTAGAGGACAGCAAAATGTCCCCATAAAGTACGACAGGCTTCTCATTCAGCCTATATGAGCAAATGAGATGATAATCATAATAATGACGAGCATAGCGACAAAGCAGCTGGTTTGAATGAGGCATCATTACACAGAGTAATGCATCCTCATATTTAAAAATAATTCCTTCCACAGTCTGAGTGAAACTAGTCTGTGGAAGTTTAAGCGAGTGACTTTCCACCGCTCAACATTTGACTGTTTATTCCATCTGACTGTGGATCCAGACACTTTCATACTGTCAGGAATAGCTCAGCTCTCTCGCCGTTTTATTCTTTATTCTTGTTCTTGCCACTTGCTGGAAATAGAATATACTGTAGGCTGCTCAAATATAATCACCTGATTATGTGGAGTGTATGATTGTTTTCTATTTTTTAAAAAGACCATGAAGCTATGAATCTGCTTCCATTAACGGAATAATAAAGATGCATTTACTCCTTTGTTGAGGTGACTGCGGAACGGCGTGGAGGATTCTGGGTACTGATATGACCGTCTCTGGTTGTTGCTCCCAGCTGCTGGTATCCATCCTCATCCATCCCCATCGTCTTCATTACCATCATCACATCATTGTCTCGATGATCCAACTGACTGACCCAGTAGATGGTGAGTAGCAAACTGCTGTATGTGCTATGCATATACTGATGACTTGCTTTGCTATTGGAACTGTCACCACGTTTAAGAATATCACATTCACAAGCATTGGTTAAGGCCTGAAACAGGACAAAGAATTATCAATTATTTATCAATTTGGTGATGAAGATTAGCATGGCATGTCAAATTCTTAAATAACACCAGGCCTTGCCTTTACACATTAAAAAAAACTCTTTAAGCTGTATCTCATCACTTATTATTTGGTTTAGTGGTTGATAATGTAACTTGTTAATGGGAGCAGCTCTGATCCTCTGATTGGACACTTGGAGTCAGCCAGTACCAAAGCCTCCCACCGCCTCCTCTCCCTGGTGCAATGTGATGTTGAACTGATGTTGAAATCATAAAACACAACATTTACTGTGGCTCTTTTGAGAGCGTGGCTAATTGTGTGCAAAATAATATGCAAGTCAATATAATATTCACAGAAATTACACTAAGAAAGTTAGTACATTAAATTCACTGTAACGTTTAATAGACCTCAAGCTTTTTGTTAAAAAAAAAAATCTATTTCCAGAGTGTTTGCTCAGTTTTGATGTTCCTGGTTTGACTCCGTTTGTGCTCTGGACCCAGCAGGCCGTGGTGCTTTGTGGGTGTGATATCTCTGCCCCTCTTTCTCCCTACTGTCAGTCCTCCTCATCGCTCTACCTCTTCTCTATCATCCCTCTGTCTCGGGGCATTTGGTCAAGTGAATGTTAAAAATTGATGCCATGGAAAGCCAATACAGCTTTTTCATAGTCAGACTACACATACACACACACACACACACACACACACACACACACACACACACACACGCACACACACACATCTTCACACAGGGATACTGGTAGATAAAGGTGCAAAGCAGGACTGTCATATTGTCGTCGTGTCAGTTACTTCTGCCTTCTGATTTGTGCGTATACGTAATAAGTGTCATCATGAATTGAATATGTTTGGTTTTGTACAGTTGCTTTACACACTGCCTCTCACAACAATCAAAACAGTTCATGTGATTACATCAGATCAGGCTGTCAAAGAAATGTGCAAGTTGACATGTAGCAGCAAACAACACATCACAGTGTTGAGTGCTAGTGAGGAGAAGTGGCAGGTTTTCGTCTTCTGTTGTTGAATGGGAGTTGGCAAACAACTAAGTGCATTACAAATCACATTCCTGTCACTCACTGTAGTAATATCCTCACTTTACACTATTTTACTGCAGCAAATGTTATGAACAGTATTCCATCAGTGATGCTGAATTTTTCTCTCAGATTTTCTCTTTTTTACTTTATTTGCCATTGTATGGTCATAATAATCATAATCAGCATAATATACTAACATATCTTCCATAGTCCAAACACTGGACTGGGGTTAGGTTAACTGGAGACTCTAAATTGACTGTAAGTGTAAATATAAGTCTGACTGGTTGTTTGTCTGTGCATGTTGCCCTGTGATTGGCTGGTGACTGTAATCCTGCCATCCATTCATCTTTTACTATAAGGAGTAAAAGATGAATGGATGGAAGTGCAAGCAACGTTCAGGTGTAATATACAACCCAATTAAATACCAGATACCACTTGCTTTGATAGTTGACATATTTGAATAAAATGCCTGCCATGGTTGATTGCTACACTCAAGGACATTAAAAATACAAATGTGTATAAATGTAATTACAATGGTACGTGATTTACTGCAGTTAATTATCAGTCCAGATGCTAGCACACCCAGTGTCACTATCACGGGTGCCGCGATTGAAAACGGACACAATCCGAGATGTTCCTCTCTCCATTGATCCAGGCATTAGTAATACATCACTGACTAATGAATTGGAAAATCAAAGCAAGCTTTTTGTGAGCCCACCACTAATCTGACATTTTCAACAAGACACAAACAAACACTGCAAACAACAAGTTATCGACTTAGAAAACGAACCTCCCACCGGTTTCCCCATAGCACACAGTGGGACGGAGACTTTATTTGACTAAATGTTTGTATTAAATGGTTTCCCAGTAGAGATTATGAGAATATAGGAGCAGTACCATTGTACTTGTAGTTGGTGTTATGTAAATTAAGCAGTTAACCAACAATTCAAAGCCCTGTATCACCCATAGTCAATGTGTTAAATGGTAATTATACTCTAAAACCCCAATAAATATCTCATGCTAGTTGTGGCATGGGATATTAGGGTGCCTAATAATTATTACTTCTTATCAAAATAATCCCATGTAACTATGAGTTATTCAGCTGCACTTTGGTCTTTACCATATTTACTTACTGTACTTGTTAATAATTACAGAATATAATAATCTCTGTCTTGTCCTTCACAAACCGTTCAGAGTTGAATAACCAGATTTCCAGTGTTTTGCATGAGGTTAATTCGAAAATATAATGTTTTTCAGTGTGAGTGAATAGCTGCTTAGGCCGGAGCCGTACTAAGGTGTAATAATAATGCTTTCAGATGCACATATAAAAAATGCTTTTCAGTGAAAATTTAACACATGAGGTCAGGCAGCGCTGTGTCTTCTCCAGCAGTAAAGGTTGATAAGTGGATGACTTTATCACGTCACTGCTTTTAAAGGGAAATATGTGCTGGAAAGTTATAGTTCTACATCCCTGTTCAACCTAATGGAATGCATTATTTATTTATTTATTTATTTGGGTAAAATGCACATTTTGAGAAAGTGTAGTTTGTTGAGCCTTTTTATCCTCTAAGCTTAGAAGTTGCACAAAAAATGCAAAGCTCACCTTCAGGCCATAGGGGGGGCACTTTGCAAAATGCAGACTGACTAAAAAGTATAGTAACAAAATATGTCAGCAAAAGAAAATATGACTACTAAGAATTATCTACATTTGGCTCAGTGTTATTTTTTTTGATGAAATATTGAATTCAGTACCAATGTGGGGGTAGCAGCGTTTTGCACTTTTCGTGAATATGTCTGATATTTTTCTGTCTCAAGTGGTGGTTAATGGTCAAATGTGGTGGATATGTTCTTGTATTAGAGCGCTACAATCATTACAAGACGCACTTCAGTTATAATGGGACTAAGTAAAGCACTTAAAAGCTTTGCCAAGCAGCTGTATGATTATTGTATGAGGGGCTGCAGCGTCTATATGAATCTATATGTGTCTAAAGTGTGTCTGATCACTTTGGATCTTGCTTCTTTTGGCATTTTATTAATCCATTACAGAGTCGCTGAGGCAAATGTAAATGGACTTGTAAATGTAAATGGACTTTATTATCGTTGTATGTCTATAGATTGTTCCTTAATGGACTGTCGCCGTCTGCCTCCCTGCTACCTTCAAAGATAAACTATTATTGTTTGTTGGCTTCCATTTTACTTCTCTTTACTTCTATTTGACCGCTTTTTACTTCTATTTTTAACTTTGTTTCACTATTACTGCTTATTGCTTTGGTTGATACCAGCTAAAAGTAACAGTGTGGTAATAGTACTTCCATTTTACAACAGCTTTAGTTGTACTTTTTTGGTCTTGACTAGTGCTCTTTTAATTACCTTATCATATTGCACCCACCGTTTGTTCCTTCCAGTTGTTAAGTCACACCAACTGGTGCCACTGCATTATTGTTTAATAAACCAACTCCAAATATTGCAGTAGATGAAGATGCAGTATTTAGCAGTATTTTGTAGATTTTCTATCAAATTGTTTGAGATGTGTGCTACATATAGATGGTCATGGATTTCAAATAGAAAGCAACAGTCTTTGTATTACAGTGTGAATGAGTATGTGTCATACTGTCATACTGTACCGAACTGACGTGTACAGTAAATCAATAGGATGGATGATGGCATTGTTAACAAACTTCATTTGTACAAGGAATGCAGTGTAGAACACATTAAGCCTCCGCTTCTCCTTTTTAGCCATTGTTGAGTGTTTTTGTAGCCAACTGGAGTCACTGATGTGTTCGTGTTGCCATAGAAGCTGCACGTGATTAACATGGTGAGAAGATTAATAATTGGCCCAACCCTATATGATTTTACAGTTTTTTTTATGAGAGGGCTATAAAATCTAAGTCTAATTCTTGTAATTTATGTCTGTAATTGTTTGAAAGCTGACTAACAAATAATGAAGGCAAATGAGGAAAGGATATCAATACAGATTGCTTAGGTTGCACTGCACTGTAACACAAACTAAACAAAAACTGCCTTCAAAAATCCACATCACCTCCAGGTGGATCTGTGGTAGCTATACGAAAAAAAAACCAAAACAATCCGGTATTTAATCAAAAGGGCCAAACTCTACAATGCACTGTAATGAATGTGCAACTGTGCACAACAATGCAATTTTGGATTGTTTTTTAATCATTATTGTAAAAATAACTAGAAACATCCACACCAGGCCTTGTTGTTTTACAGAGACGATACATAATATCAATATGATTGTATTATCTGTCGGGCAGTAGCCTGGTTGCCGTGCAGCACTGTTTCTATAATGCGCCTTCCAAATAAGGAGAAATCGTTTGAGCAGCTCTGCTGATGGTTTATTTGATTAGCTGTCCATACATCTCTTTTTCCCCAGAGTTAAATTATTTTCATATATTTTCATATAAACTCTGCAGAAGTCACTCCATCTCAGACATTGATTCATGACACAGGAAGCAGTTTTCTGTTCCTTCTTCCCTCAAATTACCATTTCTCTCATCGCCCATTAGCTGTGACTGAAGTGACAGCTAATGGGGAATGATTCATTGTGTGTATCGAAGGGCTAACTCATCACATCTGAGTGATTTCTACATGACAGACTAATGAAGATCGAGTTAACAAACAAAGAATCCAACTGAAAAGGCGGCAAAGTGAAGACAGACTCCCTCAAAGCCACGCAGCCATCCCAAAGCAGCCCAGCAAACCTCAGCCCAGCAGATCCAGTATACTGGACTGAATCAGAGCCTCTACAGTAACACTGTACCTAAAAGCTCGTACACAGAAATATGTTACAGAAATGGACGTGTAAAAAAAAAGAACAATTGGAGAGACTGAAGAAAACAGCTGAAGACAAAACACACAAAACGGGAGCAAACAAGCTATTTAAAGAGAGAGATGTATGAAAGCTGTTTTCAAAGCCACACAATTACCAGAGAAAAGGAGCATAAAGGCAAAAGCAGAGTATTTAGTCTCCATGCCTGCAGAGGTTTTTCCTAATGAAACGTCCTTCATTGCCTTTAATTTAATTCATGCCTGAGCCTCTTTCCCCAAAGTCAAACCCACAGTTACATGGGCAGTTAGGCAACAAAAACAGCAATAAGAAGTGACAGAAAATGCACACGAAGCAGGTGTTCCACTTAACAGAGTGGAATAAAGACTGAAATACAACAGGTGATGCTTCGACTGTGTGTGAATGTAGTATCTCCTTTGTCTGCTATGTGACCATTATGGTGTTGTTTTTCTGTACTTCAAGTGTCATTTATTCACAAGCCATTTATTTTCTGTCTGTCTGTCTGTGTGTCTCTCTCTGTGATGTGTATGTGATCATATCTAAATAGGTACTGTATAATTGAAAGATAGTTTTAATATAGGGCTGCATGATATGGCCTAAAACCAATATCTCGATAGTTGTAGGCTATATTGTATATATATACACAACATATATCTCTGTATTTTGATTTCTCCTTTAAATCACTATATAAATGTTAAATTCTGAATGTACTGAATGCACTGCAAAACCATCACTACCTTTTTTTACCAACGTCTTAAGACGTGACAATTTGAACTTTATATAATATATATATATAAACATTATATAATGTATACTATCAACAACTATCTACTCAAAAACCCAAACAAATTACTCTGTTGCTAGTTACTAGATCAACTTACATGATAAACTGTTCATTTACTACATTCATCAGCTGTTTATGATATTTGTAACCAAATTAATGTTACATTTTATGTGGAACTTGAGCAAATATTGTTTGAAGAGATCAACCACAGTTTATTTTTTTTTATAACTGTATATATTTCACTACATTACACATTGGTGTTATGTGCCGTTTTGTTTAAGAAAGCTGTGAATATGAATGTAACACCTGGCCAGAGCAGAACAGCTTTCCACAGGTGTCTGATAATCCAGCAGAGTAAAACCTGCTGTGTCCATTCTCTCTCTCTCTCTCTCTCTCTCTCTCTCTCTCGCATGGATGCATGGATGAATGTATACAGGCTGATATCATTTGATGGTTCAGCAAGCTAGGAAGAAGGTTGCTGATTAAAGAATTTAGATCTTTGTGTGTATGTGTGTGTGTGTGTGTGTGTATGTGTGTGTATATAAATAAGAGTTATAGTGGGATCTCATCAGTGATTAGGTAATTCATGGACCGCTCACACTCTAAGCTTACCCCAAAGGGTTGGGGCAAATCAATAGATGTATGTTGTGTTGTGTGCTGATCTCATACCCTCTGATTCCTATGCTGCTTTCCATAGTTACACTCTATTAGTTTGTCTGTTTATTTCTGCAGTATGGATTCAGTGTTCCAGACACTCGGGATGTGCTACCTGCGTCTTCCTTACGATTCAGGATTTGCTTTTAATCGGATCATGGACATATTGAATCAAGGTTTAGATGAGTAACCCTACTGAGACAGAGGGAGGTGGAGGTAAATATGTACAAATGTTAGATAGAGCTAACTGAAATTTTAAAAGTAATTGTCTTTCAGTTGCTTCCCCATTTCAACCTGTGAGGATGATAAAATCGTACTTAATGTAGTTTACACGTCATTTCGTGAACTGCTTCACATCTGAACACAACATATTTATTTTCTTAAGTATGTCATGTAACCACGTCCAGCTGGTATGTCAGAGCAAGCTGAGCCACCATAAACTGCACTTCAACATAACTGCTAAAAAGTGAAGTTAAACCAGCACAAGTCAGCGAAATACAATTCAGACCACACTATATCTTCTTTAAATCCAATTTTAGCACAGGCCCGTGGCTTGTCTTATACAGTGAGGCACTTATGCACATCCTTTCTGAGAAAATGCTTAACAGTATGCAGAACTGGCCACTTGTCATTGTTATGGTCTTGATTTTATTCATGCTGCAGGTGAGAATTTCATTCACATATTTTCAATCCATATGCTTTAAAATTTTGCAAATGGCTCCTTCTCCTCCTGTGTAAAAACTCTTGCTTCTCTCTGCTGCATCCTGTTACTATTTGCAGTCACTGTGACCCAGTTTCTCCCAAAGCATCATTAAAACTTTTCTGCATTCTTATTCAAATTGTCACCTGAGTTGAATACAGACATACCCCAGTAATATCATTTTCCCACCAGTCTCTGATAATCTGGCATCCTGCCGCCTCTGAAGCACTGAAATATCAGGCCATCCATCATCTTCAAGACACCTGTCATACCCATCCATCATCTCTCTCACTGAGGCACATAAACCAAACACACACACACACGTATACACACACAAACACACAAGTAACTAACATAGAATAGCACCCTTCATCCTCAACCTGGTACAGTCACCGACTGAGAAAAAACACACAGTACATAGAAAGTGACGCGTACGCACGCGTGGGAGTGATTCATTCAGACAGCTGTATCCATCATTCAGCTGAACACAGTCATTGCACTGGTCACATTTTACTGGCTGAAGTTTGCATTAGCATCCAGTATTCAGTCTTCTATGGCTCTGTGTGGCTCAGAATGTACAGTATGACGAGTACAGGGGGTCCTCGAGTTACGACGGAGATCCATTCCTGCGAATGTGTCGTAACCGACTTTCGACGTAAGTCAGAACATACATTCATATGTAAGGTAGATACTAAGTTGTGCCACTAGATGTCGCTATAACACCACCCTAAAATAAGAGTTTACTGTGGTGAATTGCCTTTTGTCCCTCTTGACCCTCTTGACACACCGTAGGGGTTGATATCGTGAGTGTAATGAGCAATTCCTTTAGATTTCTGATATCAACCGTGTAGACCCTGTGTTGTGAATAAACCGGCACCAACTAGTTCCCGTGCGAAGTCTGTACGTATTTACGGGGCAAATTCGCTTAAGCCGAAAAAAGGAAGTTCATGGGAGATGTGTCGTAACCACGACAATGTCGCATCTCGAGACCGTCATAACTCGAGGACCCCCTGTATATCTGTGTAGCTGTGCCCAATACATCTCTCATTTGACTTCTGGTGTCCATCACACACCTGTGTCCTCATGATGTCCAGTGCATGATGTATAAATTTGTCTGTCTGTCTGTCTGACTGGCTGTCTATCTGTCTGGCTGTCTATGTGTCTGTCTGGCTGGCTGCCTGTCTGTCTGATCATAAAAGTATCTAAGCAGCAACAAGGACTCTGCAGTGAAACAAGTCCCTCATAAAAGACACCTGGACAAGGACGCGCATGAAACAGAAGTTATGAATGCAGCTAACATTTATTCTCTCTGTAGATTTAATCCATCAATTTACGATTGATGGTTAGGTTTACAACACCAGTGTGAAATGTGACATCATTTACTTATTGTTTTGTCCAGCCAGTTAGTGATATAGCACACAAACCAAGAGAAGCCGCTGTTAAAGGCAAGACAGCTTCTGCAACAATGTTAGCATAACCATATCAGCACTACTAATATTGAAGAGTGTTGGGATATAATAGTTGCATTGTACACCGAAATGAATGTACTGGGACTTGAATAGTCTGGTGAAATCCAAGCACAAAAGGGTGTGTAACCTTTCTGACACAGTGTGTGTACTCGAGTCAGGGGCGGGATATGAGGCACTAGAAGGGCGTCTATCTACATAAGTTGTGCTGGGACCCTCAAGGTTTTGACATTAATCGGTAAGACTGTGTGATCAATTGTGAAAAACAAAGGGTTAGACAGAGTAGAAGTGCCAGGATCGATAAACAGCCCCTTTTTTCTTTGATCCACGAAAACTCTGGCAGCTGAGTTTTTAATTAGCTATAAAAAGATTTTTGCAATTACCAGAGTGGCTGAAATTAAACTGGTCAAGAGAATTACCCACATTCTTATTTATGTCTGTCTTATAGTTGCAATTACTGATCGTTTTAAACCAAAGAAATTTTTATGAGTTTTGACACATTTCACTGAACTGTCAGGATCAAAACAAATAGTCAGTGAGGCATGACCAAGTGTGGTGAGACACGAGTTCCCCAACTGTCGTACACACATTGTTCCACACTTTTTCAGTTTTACAAGTATACACAGAGAAATCAGTCACCGAGTCACATAGTTAGCCAGGCAGTCATTCGGACAGCTCCATCCATCAGAGCTGAGTGAGGTGGCATCTTTGAAGTGAAGGAGATTTACTTAAAGTTCAGGATAGTGTAGGAAGGAAGTGACAAATCAGCGATGTAGTGCAGCAAGCCAGGACTTTCATCGCTCAAGGCCTGTTTGAGGCTGAACGCGGTTTCTGAGCTTCAGATCTCATTTCTCAATGTCACAGAAAAACAGAAGCAAAGACAAACTGTCAGCTGTTTGCCATTGCAGTCATGAAGGTGACCTTTAAATGCAATCAGTAAAGAACTCGGAAATGTTAGAATGATGAAGCAACAGCAGCTGTACAGTTTTTTTCTGATAAATTGGCAGTTCCTCCAACTCATGTATGACATTCAGTTCTTTAGATCAGAATGTACAGTTAATGATACCTCTGAGCGATCTACAGAGTGATTTGTGGTTGTATTCTAACGGTCGTACGGACAATACAAACAACAAATGTCCACATCTCAGCTGTGTTCATTCTGTCGACGTTGTCTTTATGAGTCACTTTCTTGTCTCCACTGTAATTTATATGTCACTGTTCACGATGCTGTGTGCAGCCATGTGTGGCTAAAAATCAATTAGAGAC
Organism: Trinectes maculatus; assembly: GCA_016785345.1. NCBI lineage: Eukaryota > Metazoa > Chordata > Actinopteri > Pleuronectiformes > Achiridae > Trinectes > Trinectes maculatus. The sequence goes on along the minus strand of JAFBJQ010000211.1, from coordinate 332,411 downwards.
AAACCGATCACTAATTGGAGTCCACAGTGAAATTAAAGTAAAATTCAGTGGGTGCACTGTAACTGACTGTTTTGGACATACCAGTGGACGTAGCGATTGTTGAACAGTTTGGTTGATGTTTACTTCTACATAAATTGACCTACTTAGCAAGTGCTGGTGGGATTGCTGTTTTGTCAGAATTACTTACAACATTTTCTCTCCTGTTGAAAACTCTGTGTCCTGTTTGTGTCAAACTGTGTGCTGTCAAAGCCCAGTAAGATGCTTTTTTTAAAAATTTAATTTGTATTCAAACCTAGTGGCATATGACAGGCTGGAAATGAAAAGGTACAAATCTTTTCCAGGGCTTAGCCACAGTCTGACCCACCAGGGTTAGGTTTCAACCTAAAACCTTTTGTTGCGCTACATTCCGACATCTTTTCTGTCGGTTTTTACCGTTTTTTCCGTCTGTGCCCTGCAAAATATAGCGGAAATGAGAATGAACTGGTCTTTCATAAAGACCATTGCACTGGAATGAAAAAAAAAAGATTTTTCTTTTATTTACACTTTAAGTATTAACATTTGTAACATTTGTATAAAATATTTGCACAAAGTTCCAACATGAGCAAACCTTTTTATATAATGTAATGTAAATTCTGGCTTTTAAAAAAAGGACCATCCACAGTAATATGTAGCATATTCAACATCTGCCATTTTCTATCAGTAAAAAACTCAAATCTACACAGGGCTGTATGCATATGTTAGGACTATTCTGATCTTTCAGCAGTCCAATACAAATGATTTTCTCAGAACATAAACAAGTCAACTACTGTATCTCACATGCATATATAGTGGCATGTGGTAGATTTCTGTGTCATGCTCACTGCTTCTCCATGCTGATTGCTAGATTAGAAAGTGGCTTTTATAGAGAGGATAGAATAAAAAAAAAAAATCCAGCTCTAAATCGCTCACTGGTGACTAAGACAGGCTTTAGAGTAGCAGTAAGACATATTATAGCCTATGCTACTGTCACTAGCAGTTATATACATGTCCTGATGGTGCTGTGCTACTGTTGCTATATTCACGCATAGTGCTGTTGTGCTACAAAGCTGTGTCATATTACAGTTTAGCTTTGTTGTGTTCTGAACATTTATAGGTGGATTTGGAGCAGAACTTTTGCACCAGATAATAAAAGGTGCAGTAAATGCCCTTCAGATACCCGTGTAAGCTCTGAATCACCAGACCTCTGCGTCCCGCCGTCACGTGAACGCCTCAGGAGACAGTAGAGAAGTCCAGTCACATGGTGCAAACACGGCCCCCGGGTGCAATGAGCTCTGGACACATGATGTCATTTGCAGGTATGGAGAGACTGAGAGTGGAGCAGCCCCACGTCTGGGAGTCACTCGCTCTGGCAAGCTAAAAACTGTTTACTACACGAGGGAGTAGCGACAGTCATGTCTTTATTTTAGTCTTTCAGTCTGGCTTTTTATAGCGCTGCTCCCCTGTGTTGCACCTCAGGCTTTAACCTGCCCTGCAGGTCTACGTGATGGCAGCAGCAGAGCCGCCACTGAGCTTGTAGCAGCATCCTGCACGGTTCATATCTGTTTCCGCCACCTCTCCCTCTGTCGTGCCATTAGAAACACAAATGCTCTTAGACAGTCCACATATTGTAAGAGGCAGGATGGTTTTGTGCTGAGCTGTTACTTGATGAAGTTAATGGTGTCTCTGAGCGTTCGTCACACTCCCTACATCATTTTCCTTTGCTAAATGCATCAAAGCATTGATCCGCACAACCTCAATAGTCAAACTATCAACAAGGTTCATTTAATGAAAAATGCTTCCCTGATTTAACATTGCAGTCCTATAACAGTTTGGGATTATATAGTTAGTGTGACTATTGGAAATAATTAGCAAACAACCAGTCAGTCAGGATGCAAAGATGCCCATTAACTTTTACAAGGGCCAAATGATTTCCCTCTGTTTTGAATTCATCAGTCATAAAGATTATTGCACTTTCTACCAGGATTTTTCACTATAAATAACATTTTAAACATAAAACTGTTTTTAAAGTATTTATTAAATAATCTTGAAACAAAACAACAAAACAATACTTTTTTTTACTGCACCCAAAACAGCTGAAAATGCATTTAGCTATAATATATATAATACATAATAATAATATATATAGTATGTAAGTGGTGTATTACAAGTACTGTACAGTAACTGCATTTTGATTTGTCTGTATACGGATGGATGATGCTGATACGTACTGTATGTGCTGTGACTGACAGGGTTGCAGCAGTCTGCTGTGGTGAATCAGTGTCGCTGTGTCATCATACTCACCTCCACATTTTCCCACATGCCAGTTATGGTTCCTGTCCACTCTGTGGATTCCACGTGCTGCTCTGAATCTCTCGTGTTTATCGGAACATACCAGCAAACAGACAGATGGAGGAACTGTCGACACAATGCCCCCATGTGACGTGACACAGAGTGAGTGATTAGTGTGGATTTATCGCCGTGCTTATCAGGCCCAAACGGGTCTTTGTGTGTGTGTGTGTGTGTCCAAACACGAGAAGTTATGTCTGCCCCCAGGTTACGTGGCTTCTCTAACTGGACATGAGGTTTGCAGTTTTCCAGCACATCAGTCGAAATCCCAGCAGTTCAACAGTGGCTTTGTGCTAATGACTGCTGGACAGAGTTCTGTGTTATTATTGACACTAGAGTAGATAGGGTGATAGGGTGCATGGTTGTATGATGTGTTTACATTGAATAACTAGGTCAAACCTGCTTCATTCATCGTCTGTCCTCATTAACCCCAGATAATGCTGGTGTATGGAATAAAGTGTGACTGTGACTCTTGTTAGTTCCTGCAGAGTCGTGTTTGGTTCTCACAGTCGTCTCCGCTCCCTTCGTTTTTCAATAACTGGCAGCAAAACACACAGTGAGACGCTCAGATCAGAGGATGTATCTGGGTTAAGGTGAATGGAGAGTTATGGGGTGCGTCTGTGGGTGGTGTTGCTTTATTTAAAGCAGTTCTTCACCACCACGACACAGGCTGCGTGCTGCTGCAATTATTCTCTCTCTGCACTGATCCTCTTCTCTTTTTTCTCGTCTTTCTGATGTCATCAGCGCATCACGCCCTCTCTGTCTCTGGCTCTGTCGTGCTCTGATTGACAAGTGTGATGGTGTTTGCTTCTCCTTTCCCTGACCTTCAACTCTCCGGAGCGTGTGCGCACACACACAGACACACATGGTGCGCTGCAAGACTACTAATGGCTTCTACCTTGGCGGCCTCTATCATCTTCATGTATCAGACACAGAAGGCACACAGAGAAAGAACGTTAAATATTCATGCAGGCAAACCAAAAGCACTAAATCGTTCCGTCCCAGATAGCAGGGTGTGTAGTGATGTTATCAAAAAACAAAACAAAACTAAACAAAAAAACTTATTCTTAGGATGCATTTATTATCATGGCAATGAGAATAAAGTTCAAGAAAGAAATGGAGATGACTTTCTATCTGATGGAAAAATAATTATCAAAAACGTAAGCTTTAAAACCTGTTGTATTTTGACATCCTGTGCCAGACTGCATAATGAAATAGTGCCTTTTGGGTTGTTGTCTGTTATATTTTTGCACTTCTCGTTTGTTTGAAATCATGAACGTATAAGGAGCCAGCACACTGGGAGCCATCAGCACTAAACCCGGTGAAGAAAATAGCGGCAGCTACTTGAAACACACAAAGTATCACAGCTTTCTAACATCTCCTGCCTCGTTTGATTCTGTTCCGAAAAGCAGATAGGATTCATAATTTGATTTAAAGTGAAAGGATGGACTGAATTACACTGAAGCAAGGACAAACGCAGTTGCCACTATATAAAATATGCTCTTCCACTCTCGTCCTTCTCCTTCACCTCTCCTTTCTTTCCTCCCTTCCTTTTTCAAGTGTCATTGTGGTGAGGCACAAAGGTGCTGACTGAAAACCCCAAATATAATTGCTGCTGGGGAAAGAAATCCAACACTTGCAAGCATCACAGACATCGGTGGATTTTGCTAAAACCCAAATAATAAAAAAATATTTTTGGTTTCTTGCACTGAGACTTTCACAAATGGCTCCCTTTGATTCCACTTCCCCTCTCTTCATTTTACGCCCCCTCCCTCCCTCCCACCCAAGTTTCTACCCACATCTCTTCATGCTGCTCTCTCTTTAATGACAGTATTATCCTCACTTAGCCATCCAAGTCACTCTGTCTAAAATACCTCTCTCTTAGATCGGGTTAAAAGAGTGCGTGTGTGTGAGTGTGCGTGTGTGTGTGTGTATGTATGAATGTCTGTCGCAGAGACAATCTGAAAGAGATTGGAGACTACTGTAAGGTAGTGGCAGGGGAGAGTGTCGATGGTGCTGTGTCGGATGACTCTGGTGGTGAAGAAAATGAGGAGAGTAAAGGCAGAGCAGAAAACTAAATGATGGAAGTTGCAGAAGGATGAGTGTTGTGAGGAGTTGGGTGGGGTGGGGTGGGGGTGGGGGGGTTGAAAAGGCTTTGGATTTTGCAGCAACAATCATTAGAGAGACAAGTAGGAAAGTACTGGGTGTGTCATCTGGACAGAGAAAAGACAAGAGGGAAACCAGGTGGTGGAATGAGGAAGTACAGGCTATTCAGAGGAAGAGGTTAGCGGAGAAGAAATGGGCACAGGTAGAGGACTAAAGAGAACAGACAGGCTTACAAGAAGCTGCAAGGTCAAGCATAGAGGGAGGTAGCTATAGGGAAACAGATGAGGATAGTGTGATGAGAAGGTGGAAGGAGAACTTTGAGGAGTTGATGAATGAGGAGAACAATAGGGAAAGAAGAACAGATGAGACGGCCATTGTGGAAACAGAAGTAGGGAAGATGAGCCAGGAGGAGGTGAGGAAAACTCTGGAGAGGATGAAGATAGGGAAGGCAGTGGGGCCTGATGATATACCAGTGGAGGTATGGAAATGTCTTGGTGAGATGGCAGTAGATTTTCTAACTAGACTGTTTAATGGAATCTTTGAGAGTGAGAAGATGCCTGAGGAGTGGTGGGAAAGTGTGCTGGTTCCACGGTTGAAGAACGAGGGAGATGTGCAGAGTTGTGGCAACTATAGAGGAATAAAGTTGATGAGCCACACAATGAAGATTTGGGAGGGAGTTGTGGAAGCAAGGCTTAGACAGGATGTGACTATTTGTGAGCAGCAGTGTGGTTTCACGTTGAGGAAGAGCACCACAAAGGCCATGTTTGCCCTGAGAATGCTCATGGAGAAGTAAAGAGAAGGTCAGAAGGAGCTACTCTGTGTCTTTGTGGGTTTAGAAAAGGCATATGACAGGATGTCAAGGGAAGAGTTGTGGTTTTGTATGAGGAAGACAGGAGTGGTACAAAAGTATGGGATGGAGCTGTCAGACAGTATATGTGTGTGTGTCTGTGTGTGTATATAGATATAGATCATAGAGGTGAAGCTCAGCCTTTGAAAATTATCTTTTTTTTTAAAATCACCTCCTTTGGTAAATAGTTTTTATATTACTCTTGTTTTGATTCATCGTGACCTGGTGATCACCTGTGTTGTGAATAAACCTATGGTATTGCCACTATCCCGAACGCATCTGTGTCCGTGTGCATCTCCTTACCGACAGAATAATATAACTGCATTTGCTTGAGAAACATTTTTAACATCTTCAACTCTCCACAAATATTATGAGACAAGAGTCACTGCTGCAGTCACATTATTAAATTACAAAAAAAGAGAACTATGTTGCTGATTAGCTTTTTGGCAGCTGGTAGAAAGGCATTGTACTTGTAACACTGCTGATGAGGTGTGCATGAACTTCACTTAGCCACGTTTTGCTGTGACAGGGTTTTCCTCTTGCTATAATGAATTGTTGAGCTACGACGGTCAGAGCCAAGAAAAACGACTCCACTCTGCATTTTGTGGCATTTGCTCTGGAACCATAATATGAGAGCCCACGAGGAAATCCATGACTATAGAGCGCACAATCGTAAAGATTGCCATCATATTATTACATTTTCTTTATACGTTTCCAATAATAATAGATCTCAGCTTCATTACAGAGCTATGTGCAGGGCTCCAGTAGTAATTGCAGCCCATTTGTGGAGTGTCAAAACATCCATAAGGACTTTACCAGTCGCGGCCGACAGGCAGAACTCAGCACCACCAGTAATTTCTGTTTCAGCACTGGGTGTGTTAAAAATGAGCAGGGAGTTGTCAGCTGTCAGACTTTGCCTTAACACCTGCCCTCCCTGTATATGTCTGTCAGCTTGAACACATTACAGTACACTGTAAATCAGGCTTTTAAAAGTATTTCCATTCCCGGACTGATTTTCCCTTCCCTGTCAGATATTAGCTTTTTGGTGACACCAAGGACTGCGTAAAAAACAAAGTCCTCCATACAGGGAGCCTGATGATGAAGCATGCGCAGTGTTTGGTGGAAACAGTGGGTGGGCTTTTATTGGAAGGAGCACATGTGACACCATGTTTGAATTTGGTATCTGTTTTTTTATGGTGGTGGTGGGGGAAGAACAATAACATAACAAAAATGTAAGCTCAGAACCAAGTTGCCGAGTGAATCAGGTACAACAATAAATGGCCAATGGTCAATCCACTTCTGTGTCTATCTCTGGCGCATACACACACTCACAGTAGTCAGGTATATTTGCCATTATTTCCTCTCTTAGCTACAAACAAATTCTCATCAGAATTTGAGGGTGAGTATGAGACGTGCGCGGATGCAGAAGTGTAGACTGAAACAATAGAAAACTGAATGAGCACCTAGACAACTAGGGTAAATTAGTGCGTCCTGTTGTTGCATCCATTTACATAATCACCTTCACAGCTTATTAAAACCAATGCAATGAAGGAAAAGAAAAACAAGGAAATAAAAACCGACGATCCTCCTGGCAGGCGTCAATTCAAAACAACGTGTCGGAAACAAAAAACTCACTCCCTCTGCCTCAGTGAGAGAAAGCTACATTTTCACCTGGATGTCATTCCTGAATTTCAAGAAGTTCAAAAACAACCGCTCTCAGCAGAGCAAAGGAGCAACAGAAAGAAGCCCCTATAATTCTCTTCAGATATTAAATAAAACAAACCTTTATTTATGTATCACTCATCAAACAGAAACTCTGGGTGAGTAGCGAGTAGCACTGGAAGCAACAGTAAAGGGAATAAAATATGACGGGCAGAAACATGTAAGGCAGAGATCAGCAGACAAAGCTGCAAACTGAAATATGATCTTCAATTCCAAAATGCTACATACTTGAGTTATCGCTGAAAACCTCTACACAGCAGCCATCATCTCAAATAATAACCTTCAACAATTACATTGCTCCAGGGCACATGTTTTTATTAGTGCTACTTACATTCAATAATAAAAAAAAAAAAAACGCACTGATACAGGGAGCCAAGAGCCATATTAGTGCCGCCATCTTGCAAAATATCCATTTACGCAATAATACAAATCTCTCGTGCAATACCTGAAACCATGCAATATTTGACCTGGGATTGTACCTACTGCTGATCAATCTATTTTTATGCATTATTATTATTTTTCTTATTATGTATAATAAATGCACTGTGTATGCTCCATCTATGTAGACAATAAAGCGGTTCTGTTCTATTCTACATTCAGTTACGTCAAAAAGTGCAATGTATTATTTTTACAATTACAGATTGTTACATAAATGAATATTTATGTAACAGCTGAGCTGAGTATTTAACACAGCCATTATAAACATTTAGGACAAAAAAAAAAACAGTACAGTGATATTTCAAATAAAATACAGCTAATGGTATAATGGGATATTTAAATCACCAACTGCAAGTGAAATAGCACAAAAAACTAATAAAAAAAATATAAATAAACGAATAAAACATAAAACTAAAGGAATAAACAGCAGATGTGATGGCTCACCACAGAGATGGAAAAGCCTTTGGCTAAAATTAAGTTTTGAGTGATGATTTGACACAGGTGAATGACTCCAGCTTTATGACACAGTCTTGTATTGTATGGCCGCCATGGTCAAAAAGAATACAACATGTTGTGGCACAGTCACCACATACGCAGGAGACTTTATACAAGACTCTGCAGTTTGAAATAACAGTGACAGGTTTTGCATCCAACTTGTGCTTCCGGGCTTTTGCAACAACAAATAATTTCAACAACGCGTGTTTGATACAGAGACTTAAAAGATTTAAAATGGCTTCCAGCAACTCTTCTTCCAACACTGACACACTGGGGACTAAAAGCAACAAAAGAGACATGGTGCGTAATTTAGTTGGTGAATGAGAGTGAGTGAGTGGCCTCTTATATGTGTGCGACTTTGAGAGAAGCACTGTAGATGATTGTGCTCCTCTGCATAATGTAATTGGCAGCCAACACAGTGGTGGAATGAGACATGTCTTGAGAGCTTTGATATGTGTGTGTTTAACATGGTGAAAAGGTACATTTAATGAGCCCCCCCCCACACACACACACTGTGTTCATCTCAGTCCCTCCTACACCTTAGTACTACTGTCATGACATATTCATGTTGTGTGCAGTGCATATACTTGGCATCAACATGCATGAGAAAATCCATCTTCTTTCACAAATTGGGATTGGATTTCCTGTCCACGCCGGGTATGTGAAGAGTCCCGTGCACCACTTCCATACTGTTTGCATGCAGCTGGCAGAAGGGTTCTTTCAGAGCTCTTTGTTTTTGTGTGGTATCGCTATGCAAAGTCCCCGCTCTGTGTGGTTCTTTTTTGTTCTATTGATACAAAGCAGCGGGAAGCAGAGACACAAATGGCTGTGTGAACTGGTGCATGTCTGCGCTTGACTTATTTCACTGCTGTGAAAAGTTATAGTGTTTCATTATCTGAGTGTCGACATGCATTGTGAGTGTATAATAATTATATATCCACACAGTGGCGACCAACATGATTACAACACCTGACCGATCTGGCAATGTTGACCTTTCTTTGCCTCCAGAACATGATTTCATTGTGCAATGTTTAATGAAACATGCAGATGGTTGTTGCTCTGAGCACAACACATATCAGGGGAACTGTTCTGATCCACTCGTAACTTGAATATTTAGCTATGTCCACCCTTTGCAGCAGTTACACAGCTGTGTCCCTACAGGACGATTGCACCACCACCAGTTTAACCACGATCACACCTGACAATGATCACACATTGTCTGTGAAGGAACATGATTGTGTGACACTGATAGTGAAACAGGCCAAGGTTGTTGTTTATAGGGAAAATGACCTAAATCTCTGTATGATGGCTCTATTCTGTATTCTGGCTATTCTGTTTAATTTAGGAGTATTTTAATTACCTATTCAACAAAAACAACTGAAACCTACCAAATGTCCGAATAACTTTGGCCACAACTGTATTTCACTGTCATACATATGGTTCTACATGTCGATGTAACAGGTGACGAGGCCTTTGCTGTTCAGATCCCTCAGCTTTGGAATAATCCAACCTTTAATTCTTGCATGACTTACTAAATGTTAGTATTTGTCATTATTGCTAATTTTCCTTCAAATTATTTCATTATATTTTATGTTTAGGTTATTATTTATTTGCATAATCAGTTGGATCAGTTACGTAAGAAATATTGAACTTAGTCATTAATAGAGTTGGCCTCTAAAAAGACTTGCGTCCGTAGAGTCGATGTTTGTGGCACTGGAGTTGTATTAAAACCAATGGTGCAAACCACTAAGATCTTTTATTTTCAGAAATTTAAAAAAGAAAATGTAGTAACATAATGGGACAAGTATCAGTGTAACCTTTTTCAACGCTTCTGATGAATGTCTTCATACTTAGAGGAACAGACTTGTACCCACATACTGGTCACACTTCAGTAGGGTATCTAGCTACAGTTGGTGAAGCAAATGGTAGGAGCTCGGCACACCAGGTGCTGTGCTACCAATTAAACGCCACATTCACACATCTTTCTCTTCTGTTCCGTCAGTCTTTATCTGTGTGTCAGAAAACGGAAGAGACATGAAGTCTAAGCTCTCCTTGTTTTCTGTCTTTGACCTGAGATCCTGGCATAACACCCTGAGCCTAATACGAAAACCTCATCAGCAGCTTGCATCGAGTGCTGCTTCTCGTACTTTACATACTGAGACAAGTGCAGAGCTGCTCAGCTGTCATTTTGGATGTCTGCTTAGGCGCTGCTCGGTCTCCTCATGGGCTGAAAGAAACCTACATGGGCCTATTAAAACCTGAGCCTGTCCCAGTGGATAAACCCACGTGTCAAGTTGTGAAACATGATCTTAATTGAAACGTTAATTCTTCGGGGATCAGAGAAAAAAAAATGTTTTCACTCACATTAAATTCCCATATAAGCGTTCCTGGATAAGTTTCTGACTTTTTAATTGGGATATAATGCATAATGGCACAAGTAATTGTACAGTACAGGGCACAGTCGAGATTCATGTGACAGAGGTGGAGGATGGATGGAGATGGTGTTCTGATTAGGGTTTAGCTTCCTCTTATTCCTGTGTCTCCTCTAATAGCAGTCACTGTTTCTGCCTGTGTATTGGATTTATCTGTCTCTTCTTTGTGCCTGTAAAGTCCGTGTGTGTGTGTGTGTGTGTGTGTGTGTGTGAGAGACTCCCTGGAGGTAATGTGTTGTACAGTAATTTGACAGCGTGACACAGTTGGAATGAATTGGCTGCAACATAACAGCGGCTCACACATCAATGCTGTGGACAGATACTATGGTTAGGCTGAGGACACCCCATGCCAGTGAACACACCGAGGAGAGATTGAAGATTTACACATCAGATGACTGCTCATTTTGTTCTCATTGCTTTGCAGCGCACACAGGCTTGATTGTTTAATGTGCACTCTCCTCATCTTGTTTTTTTTCTGTCAATCCACTCTGATATTTGAGAAGTTGGAGTAAAATAAATGTTTCCTCTGTCCACCTACAAGTTATGTCACACATCCATTCAAGGGCCACAGGGTCAACTAAAGTGGATTGATAAATAAAAGAAGTGTGACTTGATATTTTTGTTTCACTCTATAAAATATCCTTAATCCAGGGTAACTGCAGGGTTTCAAAATATAAACCCTGCACAGACACCCAATGTTACATTTTCAAAAGGCCAAACATATTCTGCAATATAATTTTGTTTGTTAAAATACAAACTGATCTTTCTGTTAATCTGAATTTACAGATCATAAAGGCCCTGAGATCCTGTAGAGAAAGGACATTTTTTGAGGTGCACATAGAAATAGCCTGGTGTGACCAAACATCTGGAGATGTGGAGAGTGGGTGAGATTAAGACAGAGAGGTGAAGGGAAAAAAAAAGAAATGAGAAAAAGGGGGCGTTCAAAACTGAGAAAGAGACCAGGGAAGGGATTGTTGTTTGTGTAGCATATAGCCTTTTTAATGTTGGACGAATACACACACACACACACACACACGTGCACATCCTAAACAGTTACGTGAAGGAAGATGGAAAGAATCAGGGTTTTGTGAGTTTGGAATGAGATTTGTCTCTCTGCATGTAAGGCTCTTGAGACGGCACTTTGCTGTACAGGCAATGGGTAAAAACTCATGTTGGCTCATGCACGACATGCATTCACATTCATTACCCTACTTCGCATTTATTTAAAAAAAAATATGAAGCTAAAAGCTAAAAATAAGGTCAGAGAAATTACTGTAATCCAAACATGGCTTCAACAAGAAAATTCACATTGATTCATCCGCCCATGTATTTCTCTTTTCACGTCTGTAACAGTCTCTCTATCTAGTTTGCTAGTTCTAAGTCACGTAAAAATAATTAGCTCCTATGCAAACGAGTTTTGGCAGCAGCCTTGCAGGTAGTCACTCTGCCCTAATGTAAAAACTCCAGTTCTTTTTCTATGAGGGACAATATAATCCCTTTGCAAAGTACTGTAGGATTTCAGGCAAGGCAAACTTTTTAACCTCATTTGCATAAGGTTAAACATTTTTGTGTTCATGTAAATGAGGATCTGGAAACTGCTGTGATTTGCTGTAAAAATAAAACGGATAAAATGGGAGAGGTTTGGCTGTCTGAGGAGGAACGAGTCAGCAGGAGCAGAATGGAAAGCAAAACATTCAAAGTAATATGTTGGGAGGATTGCGTTTCACCATGAAAGACAGATGGGATCCAATTCTTCACCTGCTCAGTGGAGATGATCACACTTTAATAGGAGTTGGATTTTTGGTAAAATGGCCCTTTAATCTCCTGGCATGTCCTACCCCTTTTGTATTAAAAATCCCTTTGCTACAACAGAACAATCTGTCTGTCTCAAAAACAGATGGATCATCTGGCATGTGTGTGCGCGCGCCCGCACATGTGTGTGTGTGTGTGTCTGTGTGTGTTGGGTAGGTGGAGGTTGAGTTGTCTACACAGGCAATGGGAAGCAATTTATGGCCCAAAAATGTTGATTAGGTTTCTTTGGTGTGTTTGGCGGAGTTTGTTTTTAACTGTCATGGCCATGAAACAGAGTGAGTAGAATAAAATCGATGCGTTGAGGGAGGTTTAGAGAGCGACACACACACACGCACACACACACACGCACACACACGCACGCACACACACGCACACACACATAATGTCTGCATGGTGTGAAGAATGAATGCCTTCATTGATGTTGTTTTTCTCCGTACACACAAATTCACCATCTTCCTCGTCTGCATATCTGACCCTCTATCTTCCTCCCTTCGCATCTCTCTCTCTCTCTCTCTCTCTCTCTCTCTCTCTCTCTCTTTCTCTTAATGCATTGAAAGAAGATAAATCAAGGACAAGAGTCATGCATTACTGTACAGGAGCAGTCACATGACATGCAGTTACTGCAGTAAGTATCCAGTAACTCTGTTTAAACAGAGAAATGCATGATATGTGTATTAATAGGTCCACGATGGGTGGATGATTATATAATCTTAATTGGCAAATGCAATGTTCCATTATTACCCAAATGAATCCATCTTCATTGTAGAATATAAAATGTGATACAGACGCGGCTCTTTCTTGATATGTACTAGTTGTCCAATTATACCACAGTCAATTGGATCGGGATTGGAGACCACCCAACCAAGACTAAGACACGGCAAACTAAATCCATTCAGTAATACAGGAGCTTACAGACACACATTATGACTCACAGACACCCACAGTCAGTTTTACATTGCATTTAAATAGTATGGATTTTGATGAATTGCTCTGAATCTGCCAAACAGCTCCACTAAGAAGATCCTGCTCGGCTAGAAAATACGAGCAGTCCAATGAGCTGCTCTAAATTTGGAACATTAAAATAGACTGAACCTGCAAATATAAAGCATATTAAGAGTCCTGTTAATGTCGTTTGCATTCAGCGTGGGGGCCTCTGAATCATCACCGTATGTGTTGCCATGTGAGTTCAACTGGCAGCTCAGGTTTTATGGAGCATTTATGGAGCGGAACAGTTCCGGTTTAGGAGAATTCTGCCTTTCCAGATCCATTTAAATCCAGACAATCCCCCAGTCATACCCCGGCCGTTTTATACCAGGGTGTCTACTGGTGCGAGAATATCCGAAAGGTCAGTGTACAGGACTAGGGAAAGCATTAAAATGAAAAGCATATATATTGAAATATTTAGTGACGTTGGGTGGATAGGGAATATCTGGATATATAGAATGCATGTATTTGTATATTAGCAATACAATGTGTACTTCAAATGAAGCAACATGTCTTGTCTTCCTGTACTGAGTTGACAGCTGTACTTGACAGGTGTCACGTTTTTTTTTTTACAAGCATCAGTTAGCATTTTAGCAGACGCTAAGATGCATTGTTTTTATTTGTAAATTAAGAGAAGTACATCTTGTTACTTTGTATATTCGGTGATGGAATACCATGAGCTATATTTTGTTGACTGTGTTTATAACACGGCTTCACTAATGTCTTCCAGCAGCTGATCCTTCACATACTTAAGATCATGAATACCACAGGAAGAGGGCGCTCCTGTTGCCATTTCTCATGAACGCGGTAAAGTCGCTCCACGTGACCAAGCTTTCCTGCATATGCAATCAATTCACACAATGTCCGCATTTCAGAGAGGTATTTAATCTGAACTGTGGAGCTCATTATTCATGTGCCGGGGTGTGGGTCATATGCGGCATTAATTACATTTAAACCAAGCAGGATGAGCAGCTTAGAGCAGAATAAGACCTCAGCTCTATAGAAAGAGTGAGAAATGTATATGTAAAATACATACTGCCAGGTACTGAACAAGGTCACTTTGCATGAATTGGAATAAGCGTGTATTATAAATAAATCCACTAAATGAAATACAGTGGTGGAAGATCTTACATCTTACTTCAAGCCACACACCGTTCAGTGTTTACTACAGCATATTAGTGAAAAATGTGCCTGACTATGGCACAAAGCCTGTGTTTCTGCCTTGTCTTGATATTTTTTTCTGCCTTTCTTTCCTCCCTGCGTTCCTCTGTCCTCTTCCATCGCCTTATCTCTTTCCCTCGACAGCCCAAATACCTGTTAAACACACACACACACATACACACACACACTCACAAAATAAGACATCAGCAGTGGTGATTGAAGCCCACATAGTGGCCGTCTTGCTGCCTGTACGCGTTTGTTTGAAACCACAGCTGATTAGAGCTTCAGGGTTTTTGATGTCGGCAAGGATTCGGGTGATTTATCTCTGACTCCACTGAAAATCGGCTTCAAACACACCTGAGGCGGCGCTGGATATTTATACACACCGACAAATGCACCCACGTGCACTTGAACACGTGTACAACCCGTTCAAGTCAGGACAGTTACATATGCATTATTGCTCTTCAACATTAGAATATCATCAGATTCGAATAACGTACTCAGGTAAACCCATATTATATAGTGAGAGAGCCCAATAACTTGTTCACAGCAGACTGATCCAATTTGCCAATTTGCCAAATTGACGAAACGGTTTAAATTTAAATTTAAACCCAAATGTAAGGCTTTACACAAAGATTATGGTATTGCTGCACCCCATTGTAGCCTATTCTTAACAAGGCCCTGTGTAACATATGGGCCTGGAGAACAAATGAACACCGATCAGTGGGTATATTCACTACCTGACTACTTTCAGTGAGTATATTTGTTGCCTTTTCACACTGATCTACTGGAGGCTAAAATAGAAAGAGATCAAGGGACTCATTTAGGGACACTTGCGGTTGAGTTAAAAGTTAAATGAGCAAACTGTGAGTACGTGGACCTTATCATCATCATCAAATTTCGTGACCTTTTTAATGGTCGTTCTTCTCTTATCCCTGCCTTGCTTTCTGCTAGGTATAATCATTCAGGCATATACACAGACCAGACCCTAATTCAGATTAGAACTACACACACACTGGGTTTACTAGAGATTTGCCTAAACATACTGAGTTTGTCACAAGATTTAATCATTAGACCCGTTCTTAATATCAAAAAACGAATTTATAGAAGTGCATAACTGTGCTTAGAAGTCATAAATGACAGATATTCCTCGTACATTTGTGGTCAAAAGTTTACATACACTTGTTAAGACCATAATGTCATGGCTCTCTTGAGTTTCCCGTTATTTCTACAACTCTGTTTTTTCTCTGATAGAGTGATTGGAACAGATACTTCTTTGTCACAAAAAACATTCATGAAGTTTGGTTCTTTTATGACTTTATTATGGGCTAACAGAAAAAGTGATCACATCTGCTGGGTCAAAAATATACATACAGCAGTGCTAATATTTGGTTACATGTCCCTTGGCCATTTTCACTTCAATTAGGCGCTTTTGGTAGGCATCCACAAGCTTCTGACAAGCTTCTGGTTGAATCTTTGTCCACTCCTCTTGACCGAATTGGTGCATTTGACCGATTTGTTTCTTCAGCGTTGTCCACATGTTCTCAATGGGGTTTAAGTCGGGACTTTGGGAAGGCCATTCTAAAACCCTAATTCTAGCCTGATTTAGCCATTCCATTACCACTTTTGAGGTGTGTTTGGGGTCACCAGTTCCATTGGCAGCAAAACAGCCCCACAGCATAATACTACCACCACTGTGCTTGACGGTAGGCATGGTGTTCTTGGGGTTAAAAGCCTCACCTTTTCTCCTCCAGACATATTGCTGAGCATTGTGGCCGAACAGCTCGATTTTAGTTTCATCTGACCACAGAACTGTCCTCCAGAAGGTCTTATCTTTGTCCATGTGATCAGCAGCAAACTTCAGTCGAGCCTTAAGGTGCCACTTTTGGAGCAAGGGCTTCTTTCTTGCACGACAGCCTCTCAGTCCATGGAGATGCAAAACACGCTTGACTGTTGACACTGACACCTGTGTTCCAGCAGCTTCTACTTCTTGGCAGATCTGCTTTTTGGTGGTTCTCAGTTGACTCTTCACCCTCCTGACCAGTTTTCTCTCAGCAGCAGGTGATAGCTTGCGTTTTCTTCCTGATCGTGGCAGTGGCAAAACAGTGCCATGCACTTTATACTTACAAACAATTGTTTGCACTGTTGCGCTTTTGATCTGCAGCTGCTTTGAAATGGCTCCAAGTGACTTTCCTGACTTGTTCAAGTCAATGATTTGCTTTTTCAGATCCATGCTGAGCTCCTTTGACTTTCCCATTGTAGGGTTTGTGGGCGTTTGTATCCAATTAGCCTTATTTAAATGGGCCAGCTGTAGTCACTCATAATTATGAGTGACTACAGTCACTCATAATCACTCACAATAAGTTAAGAGGCCATGCTATGAAGTTCATTTCATTGACACAACTTTCTAACTCACCAAAATTGCTAAATCATGTTGCTGTATGTATATTTTTGACCCAGCAGATTTTGTCACTTTTTCTGTCAGCCCATAATAAAGTCAAAAAAGAACCAAACTTCATGAATGTTTTTGTGACAAAGAAGTATCTGTTCCAATCACTCTATCAGAGAAAAATCAGAGTTGTAGAAATAACGGGAAACTCAAGAGAGCCATGACATTATGGTCTTAACAAGTGTATGTAAACTTTTGACCACAACTGTATAAGACGTGTGAACCAATAAATAAAGGAAGAATAGATCGCAGTTCACACTAGCAGATGGTTTTCCTGTCTTTCTGCTGAGACAGATGACAGTTATGGCTGTTCACACAGTGTAGTGTCTTCACGCCTGTCAATCAAAACAGGCGACAGATAATCACAAACAGGCTTTCTCTGTCGTTCCCACCTGAACAACAGAAAGACAGTTACTGTTAGTCTGTGGGTGGTACACAGGTATAAATGGTAAAATTCTGATAACTTGTAACCTACTTTCATGTTGATCTTTGACAGGTTACACGAGAAGTGTAAACCTGGTTTATGCAAATGAGTCCCATTTTCCAGAAGAGCCTTTTGTTCCCCTGCACCATGCTCAAATTACAATAGTCACAAAATACAGGCAGTTACTGTATTTACGGAAGCGCTGTCACAGAGCTAGCAATGCGACTACTGGCATTATACAGATGGGACACAATAGTTAGTTAGCAACAGCCAATTAAAAGTCGACAATCAACCATCTGCCACTGAACATGCTGTCAGGCGTGTGCTGTCAATGCATCAGAAAACATGTGGCTAAAGCAGGAGAGCACATAATCACAATCAGGTTTCACCTTAATTATATGTCACAGCTTTATAAACGAATCACAACGGCTTTATTTGCATATGACCTCCATAAATATCCATCCATCACCTTAAGCTTATCCTTTGTAGGTCACAAGGGGGCGGAGCAAGCTGACATTAGGCCAGAGGCAGAATAAAGCATCTGCAGGTCTCGAGTAGGAGAAAGCAGGTGGTCTAGATGCAGTGTGCAAATATGCTCGTTTTATTTTTAAATGAGGCATGTTCCTGGAGACCAGTAAAATTAAAGGTAAAGTTTTTTTTTTGCAGCACTGCGTTTCCACAAAACCTTTTTACTTTCCAAATTATGTTTTTGAACATGGAAAGTTTGTGATTAATTTATGATTAATAAAATAGACCCTGCGTATAAACAGTCTTGGATTAAAAGGAAGGAATATATAACCCCTCACAAACTTGATAAGCTAAAGTAACATCCAAAAATGTATTTTTAAAATTAAGTATTAAGTAATATTAGAACAAATAATTGTATGCCCTTACACTGTATTTTGTTACATTTTATTCTTATAATTGAACATTATTTTTATCATTTTATCTGTCCACACATTAGTTCTGCTGTTTTGTCTGTTGTGTTACATTCTTTTATATGATTAGTAATAAAATGTTTTTTTATTTCTTGTATGTGGTCCATACATACAATAGAATGGATAAGTATTATTGACCAGCTGCAGGAGAACACAATGGAATTTGTAAATAAGTAGTTTCGAATTTACCACTTTAAAGAACTCAGTCCTACACTTAAAACTGAACAGTCTAAACTTTTGGTCTAATCAAATAGCCAAAGCTAATAAATAGCCAAAGACTAACCTACTTCCAACAGGTGGCTGAGGAGAGCAGCAGTGATGTGGGAAACAGGACACATTAAATGACACCTCGCAGGCCTACTTTTTACAGTTACTTTACCAAACACACTTTGTCTCTGAAAAACGTCCAGTCATTAAAGAATCAGCCAGAAGGCACAGCCACTGAGCAGAAATAGACAATCAGTTCAAACCCTCAATAAAAATGACCACATACCAAAACTATCTCAGCACAATGATGTGGATCATTTGCATCACAATGTTTCATGTTGTTTGTTCAAGGATTCGTTACACCTATACATGATAGTTCATAATTCAATGTTCACCCGAAATGTCCGTGGACTGTTACTATTATCCATTTTAAATACGCATAGGACCGAAGAACATCCCACCCCTATATTAGTATTGCTACATTTCTGGAGAAGCTTGTGTATTATTCATTGAATGTACAATTTACATACATACTAGTGCTGAGTGACAGGATTTACAGTACATGTTTATGTTAGGTCAGTGGAAACCTGGCATGGAGAGAAGTGAGCATGAGGGAGTCAGATCCATAGAGATGGAGAGAAAGCCGTTACCATAGCAACTCTGCAAGAGAGAAGGTATGCTTGATGGGATTCATGAGCAGCGGGGTTCAAGTGTTTGTGCAACATGTCGAGTTCAACGCTCACTAAAGGACGTTTCCATATCTCATGGTCATTTCAGACCTGTCTGTGTTGTTCTACACCTTTTACACATCATCAAAGGTCCAACCAGTGTTTGTCGCAGACAGTTTCACCTGTGAACCCAGTAGCAGTGGAGATGCTCTGATTTAATTTTATCTCCTACCACCTTTGCATATTTGCCACCACCAACTACTGATCTTGTACCACTGCATTTAAAAACAAATTATAAAACTAAATTTTTAGAAGATTCATTCATTCATGGATTTCCTGTTTTATTTTCACGGGTGAATTGATTTGGGTACTTGCTGCTGCCCCATAAGCAGGTTTTCTGGCAGTATCAGATGCATTTCTGATACTGGTATCTGTATGAACATCTCGAGGCAGCAGGCAACTGTGTATGTAGACATGTAATACATTTCTTGAAATGGATATAAGATCTGTACACTACGTGAGATAAACTGCGCCGCTGTGTCACTAAAACGTTTTTGATCTCCTCACAGCTCGTATTGATCTTCTTCAGTGAAGGCATTGAAATGCGATTATGTCTTTTCTGGGTTTTTTTTTTTACCACACTTTGCAACTACATGGAAAATCCTTTCAACGTACATCTCAATATTAGTCTTACATTGCTGGAAAAAGAAACCTGTTTGCCCTGAGAGAGAGGTAGAATGAATGAATGATTGGATCACATGAACCAGCATAATGGTGGCCACATTCTTATCTGCTCCGTTATGGGTTTTGGAAAGTTGTCGTCCTGATTCCCGTGATGGAGAGTAAAGAGGAGGTGTCGCACTTAAGACTTAAGATGCCTTAACATCAATACTGAGTGAGCTTTGGAGTAGAAAGGTGCCATAACCACCAGTTATGTTCACACACACTTATTATTACTCTGGTTCTTGGCTGAATATCCAGCTGTTTTAACGATGTGACCACGCAGGCCAGATACAGGAGGAGAAATGTGGGTAGACCACACAACCCTCATTACTTTGAAAGGCATTTTTGTGTGTGGATTACTAACCCTATTCAGTGCTGTGATGGTACACATGTACATCAAGGACTTAAAAAGCACACACACGCACGTGCACACACAGCTGACTGAAGAGATGCACAGCTAAGAGACACAGCAGCAGCTGGTGTGTGTTTGGTTCGAGTATTGGGACCTCCCTCTGGGCACCTGACAGTCACTGCTGAACAAGCAGCGAGCGAGATGGTGATGTGGTCATGCAGATACACACACACACACTCTATCTATTTTCATATATTCTCTCTCACGTAACACACCCGTGACCAAAGCACTGTATCTATTGACAGTTCCAGCTTGATGAGACACCATGGTACTGAAATGCAGACAGGTTCTGGTTGGCTGCCCAGGAAAGATTGATGTGTGTGTGTGTGTGCGTGTGAAAATTCCCTCAAGGCAGAAAACCAGTTTCTTTGTTGTCAGTTGTGCTTAGTGCAGCCATCGGTGATCTCGTTAGCCTTCAGCTTACTGACTGTGTTGCCAGCCAGTAAAATCAATCTGAGGTCAGAGGGCACAGAGGAATCTGTGGGAGAGAGGAGGTAGAGAGAGGGAAAAGTGAACCTAAAGAGGAAGAAGAGGCCGATAAAGAAGAGCTATGAGGAAAAATTAGTGAGGTAATGTACTGGAAAAGATGCTGAGAGAATGTACGAGTAGATCAAACCTGTAGAATAGGGCGCTTTTGTTGTTTGCATAATTTGATTTACAGTAAATGCCAGTTTAGAGTAAAAGGATGAATTAGCATATAGATGTGGTTTATCATTTGCTGTTAGAATGCATCATTTTTATTCAGGGAAATTATGATAACTCCCTTTTTTTTTAATTCATTTGTAAATCAGTCATTTGCAAATCCTGTGTGTGTGTGTGTGAGTGTAGTGTGTAGATGCCAGGATGTGATGATCACTAAGATCTAAAGTCTATTTTTAAAAAATGTGGCTTTTAATTGGATAAGAATTTCACTTGCAAATTAAAAGACACCCACACACGATGCCACCAGGGAACTGCTTTAAATATTTGAGTAGGTGGGTACATGAATGATCAAACTAGATAACCAGTGTTTTGTCATTTTATACAGCTGATTGTGGCGAGCATATATTTTCCTTGTCGTGCCAGATGAGGAGGTGTTGACCGCTGTATCTTCAACTCATTTGAACTTTCAACTTTCACTTTAAAGTTTCACTTCACAAAAAAATCCAAAACATAATTAGTAATGAAAATGAAAACGCTTGTGCATGAAGGCCATTATCATTATAAAATATGTCAAGGTGAAAAGATTTTGCAAGCCTGGTTTCATTAGGCTGTGCATAGTTCACATTTCTGCTGGTGCCCACGGTTCTCCAGCTGTAAGTTCTGTCATGAGCGTCAGCTAATGGCCTAAAAATGGAAACAGAAGGGACACTGGGAAGATTTAGATCGGGAGCGATAAATATGTCAATTAATGGGATTTTACACCTGACATGAACCTGAGAGCAGAGACAATGAGACAGTGACGGGGTGAAGTGATTGGCTCAGATTTCCTGTAGCGTTTATGAGCTCTGAGTAGAGACACTGATGTGAACATAAATCTCTGTTGCTGCATGGGATAGATGGACAGAAGTAAATGCATCCAGGATTTTTTTGTTTTTGTTTTTTTGGAGGGGCCAGTTTTTGGCAGGAAATTGTGGCTATAAATAATGCATGAGCAAGAATGCACAGTATGTTGTTATCTCGTGTTAGCTGTATGTCGACGTTATCTCCGCTGCTCATGTCCCACAGACCAACATGGCTGTATGACAGAAATGTCAGCTGACAAGGCTAGTTTACTGCAGCACACTGTTCACAGGTACAGACTCTGACAGGCAACACACTGGCCTTCCTTACAATTAGATTGCATCTCACAGATATTGGATCTCTAATTATTCTGTCTTGTGATGACAGGTGTTTACCTCAGAGGTCTTTGGCGCTCCAGTCATGATGCTTGGTTAAAATGAGGCTGAATTAATGGAAGAAAGAGGTTCTTTTGTCGTCCAAGAAGACAGGCTTAACATGTTGAGCAGCTCATGGTAAGTTCCGCTCAGAGAGAACAGATGATTATATGATCATAGGAGCAGTAGTGGTGATAACTCATGGCCTGATGCTGGGCATGAGGGACTCTGCCTGTTGGTCCTGTCAGTCCACCACTATGGTCTAGACCAGGGGTCTTCAACGTTTTCCAGGCCAAGGACCCCCAAACTGACGGAGAGATGGAGCAGGGACACCCTACTCATGTATAAAATTGTGTTTTATATTAAACTGGTCCTACAGTGCAAAAATTTCGCGACCCCCCTGCAGTACCTCTGCGGACGCCCTAGGGGTCGCGGACCCCCTGTTGAAGACCTCTGGTCGAGACTAAAAATCACAGCAAGTGTCCAATGGACTGCCGTGGAATAAGGTACAGCCAATCACCATCATCCTGAATGCCTCAGTGATCCCCTGAATTTCCTCTAGAACACGAGTTAAACACCAGTTTCCTTTCAATTACAGGAGGTCCTCGAGATACAACGTTTTTGTGGTTGCGACACATCTCCCATGAACTTCCTGTTTCGGCTTAAGCGGTTTGCCCCGTAAATACGTACAGACTTCGCACGGGAACTAGTTGGTGCCGGCTCTCCAACACCTCCACAGCTAGGCTACTCTGCGTTGTGTTTACTGATGTGAAATGGACGGCTGGCGGGGGGTGCAGCGGCAGCCAGTAAGATCGTGGCAATACCGTAGGTTTATTCACAACACAGGGTCTACACGGTTGATATCAGAAATCTAAAGGAAATGCTCATTACACTCGCGATATCAACCCCTACGGTGTGTCAAGAGGGACAAAAGGCAATTCACCACAGTAAATTCTTATTTTAGGGTGGTGTTATAGCGACATCTAGTGGCACAACTTAGTATCTACCATACATATGAATGTATGTTCCGACTTACGTCGAAATTCGGTTACGACACATTCTCAGGAACGGACCTCCGTCGTAACTCGAGGACCCCCTGTACTTTAAACATCCATCGCAGGGCATAATAAACGACCGGCACAAAATAGTTTGCCTTCGATTTTGCACCTCATCTGTTACAATTCATCAATCTCTGTGACACGTTTAATAAATGTATTTTTTGATTTTTACTGATTTTGCAACTGTCAAATGAAAATTGATCATTTTCATGCAGATAATTCTACTAGCAGTAGGTTTTACCCAAAACAACGTGCTCTGAAAACCCTTACCATTGTCAGTGTTGTGCATAGTAATCATGGGCAGTAATTACTCTATTGTATAATCAATGGTTTGCATGAGTGGTGCGGTGGTACTGGTGGACTAAATGCACTGAATGTCAATTAGTAAAAAGGCCACGCATAACGAGAAATGCATTTAAGTAGTTTTTAATATTTCATTGGTTCTACATTTATTTTAGTGATGGATAGAAAACTGTAACAATTGAAAACTCACATTATTTGATTGTTTCCTGTCCTTAAACACTGCTGCGGGCAGCATTGGTGAGACGTGTCCGTATGTAGACAATTACTTTGGACAAAGAATAACAACTGCAAATGTCAGTTTAATCAGTGTCTATAGACAGACATGCTACTGGCTTCATGCCACCATATCAGAGGCACTAGAAGCTCTGCTGAAGGGCGGCTGTGTATGTGTGTGCATCCTAAGTTGATATCAGTGATAGTGTGGGCGAAATGTGTCATTAACCTTATTGGCTGTTGTGATTAAACAGATTAAAGGTGACAGACGTCAGCTATACATCAGGGCTTTTTACCGCTCTGTTGATATGTCGACTGCTTTAAATTGCATTGTGTGATATTTCATGTCAAGGTGGAAGGATTTACAGACATGAAGCGTCCCATGCGAGGGCAGAAAGGTGCCAGCACTGTCAAGGTTCGAGGTTCAGTTGATCCTTTGGCGCTTGCATCATCACTGTTTACTGTGGAGTATTGAATGTATGCCACACGTATATACTGAAAAGCAATAGGTGGAGGTATCAGTCGCCCTATCGATGTCGTGTGTCAGTGAGTATAAAACATTACATTCCTGAGAGAAAATGAGGAATGTTTAATTTTTTATGATCTTACATGAAAAGTCTCAGATGATGCATCCTGAGCAAATTGACTGCAGCATTTTATATGATACTGTAGAACTCTGAGCACTCTGCTGCTGGATGATCACACAGCTCGAGAGACGGCACCTTCGCCACTGGCAGTTCAGAGACAGTCTTTTATATTTGTTTATCCATTTCAGGCTCATCCCATTAAAAATGTCCAATTATGACAATATGTAACAACACAAAACAATCAAAACATTAACTTAAGCCTAAAGGCAAATGTCCTTTGTCCAGGCTGTGCAAAATAAGAAGCTGCATTAATGAGGCTGCAGATATTAATGTAAATCAGTCATGACCCTTACTCTTTTATCTGACCACTTTACAATGCAGCTATATCATAAGCTTATCATACATGCTCTTAGATTAAGTGTATTAATTCTCTGTAATCCAACTTCCAACGTATATACTGTCTATCACACAGTAAATATAAAAAATTTATCATCAAGCAATTACTTCAAAGCACTTGACATCTCAGCCCTCATGCAAGATGTGTTTTGTCTTCATTTTGCTGAACTGGATGTGAATTAATTAGTGTTTAACCACCACTTGCTGTTGTGATAAAATCAGTTGTTGCTGCTTTGTTTTTGTCTTAATAAATAACAGAGATATACTGTACATGTTAGGTTTGGTGATAGCGACCCACTGAGGGTTTTCTTTGTGTGGCTCTTTTATTTGTTGTGAGATGAGATGTAAAACCATGCAGGTAAACATTTCAGTAGAGTAGCAGTCTCTGGATTCATCTGAAGGAACTGATAATACTATTGTGCTGTTTGTTTGTGCCTTCATGTGCATTTGCCATTTAGTGCATTCGTTAACTGTGCTGAGCATGTTATTTGATTACGTACAACCCCATATGTTAACAACATATGGCTAATGGTTGCTGTTTGATTACAAGTTTATGAAAGGAGGAACAATATTCCTTATGTGACCAAGCTCAGCAGCCAGTCACCACTGAATCATTTTCTACTATTGTTTAGCTTTTGATATATGTTGTTATGGTCATGGGTTCTCTCTGGGTACTGCGGCTTCCTCCCACTGTCCAAAAATATGCACTATGGGGGTTAGGTTGATTGGCGATTTTAAATTGTCCATAGGTGTGAATGTGAGTGTGAATGGTTGTTTGTCTATATAGACACTATGATGTTGGCCCTGCGATAGGCTGGAGACCTGTCCAGGTTGTACCCTGCCTTTCACCCGATGTCAGCTGGGATTGGCTCCAGCTCCCCCCGCAACTCTGAGCAGGATAAGTGGTAGAACATCTCTTCTCTTATTCTTCAGCAAGATGCAAATTGGAAATTGGAACGGACGTTACTGTCAGGAGTATGTTTGCTGTCTCCCTGGAATGTCGATGGAGGGTAATATTATTTTGGTCCCTGTCAACTGTAGGTAGACTGATGCAGGAAATGGTTTAGGTGCAAGGTGCAAAGCAAAAGAGAGCTCTAACCTAGATAGTCACTGTGAAATAACAAATATCAGCTTATTGTGGCAGCAGTGTAATATTCCCCAGTGTTTCTTTAAAGCATGGCTACCACTGTAATCCATTCTGTTTTCCTGTAGCTGCCTGCAGCTGCCATCCTCCATGACTGTCTGAACAACATCTCAAAGACGATTTTCAGTGTTTGAGTGTGTTTGGTTCAAGGTGGAGTTTTGTCGTCATGTTCAAAAACTGTGGATGCTGTAAATCCTTTGTCACGTTTGTCTGCTACACTTTGTTCTCACACCTTATGCGAAATATGCGAAATTTCTACTTGATTAAAGGCAACTTCTACCTTGAAGGACAATCGGTTTTATTTTTCTGATAACATTCTGTTTTATGACCATACATGTCAACCAAAATCCAACACACAGAAACACTGCGATACAGATTTCGTTCGCTGGAATGACAATTAACTAGCAACACAATGCTGCCCCAAAGCCCCAATTATTCGCTAAACAATATTTCTCCCTGACAAAGCCCTTAAATTGGAACTTAAAGTACACATACACACACAGAGGCATATGTGTGTATATGTGCATGGACACACACACCACACACACACAGACACAGAAGATGCACATTTAACGTAACATGCACACAACTACAGATACGGCCTCTTCAGTCCCGCATTTAAGTTCACGAAGAAAATATTTGAAAGTGACACAAACATCAACACACACAACAAAAGTGGATGTGTCTGTGTATCTCTCAGTTTTTGAGCTTGGCCAGTTCTACAAAGCCCCAGGCAAGGGAATTGATGTGTTGATGTGTGTGTGTGTGTGTGTGTGTGTTTAGACAGTAGATGAATGGAAGTGTACCCGTACATTGGTATCATTCCTAAGCTGTGAGTGAAGAATATCTGTACCTGATCATAATATCATCGTGCACACAGTGTCATGTAGCTGGACCACAGGGTGGGACAATACATCTAAAATGTCAGTTGTGTTAAAATACAAATAAAAGTTTAGTTAAGTGCAGACGTGAAGGAAAACATCATCCATCCAGAGTCAGCCCTCTTGTAAGTCTGCTGCTAATGAGCCTACCTGTTGTAATAGATTGACATTGGATTTACACCACAAACGCACCTCGATCACTTGTCTCTTAAAACGGCACTTTATATACAGAGCACAGTCCACAGTCACATGAAAGACATCTGCTTCTGGGAGTTCTCTAACATCAATCACTGCTCTTTGTGCATCACCCCTGCTGCGGGCCATATCCATCAGTAGCAGCAGAGCAGCTGTAGTTCAAGTGAGCGGCTGAAAGGTCCAGTGTGAGGCTGACTACTGACTCTGTGCAGGCTTCCACGTCCTGGAGACTGCGTTCAGTCCTCCATCACATCACAGTGGTATGAAAACGGCAGCTCTCTGGTCCAACTCAAAATAAGCCTTTGAAACGTCATTGTGGTCAAAACAGGGATTTGGTAGTAATCACTTCAGTTCAAACATATGGATTTAACACTTTACCCCCACCCCCCGCCCACCCCCCAACCCCCCCCAAAAACTGGACCGTCTGGAAATGGGAAGACTGTTGTAGAGGACGATCACTCGTTCTGTAGGATGGTTCCACATGCTGCTAGCCAGAGGCTTAATCAGCAGATATGACACACCACTATTCTTATTGCTCCATTTGCAGGGTTTCCTGCAACTTTACAGAAATGAGCCCTAAATCTTCCCCGTCTCAACAGGAGACCCCGCCTCATGTGCCTACTTAGCAGCTTTTTCCATACAACGTGGCAATTTGGCGGCAATTTATGCTGAATCATCATAGATATGGGCCTCCTGCGGATCTGAAATATTCATGGTCCTTTCAGATCCACTTGACGTCTGTGGCGGTGGTGAAACTACTCAGGGCCATGAAAAATGCAAAGGGCGCTGCTGCGTTTTTGTGTGTGTGTGTGTGTTATTTTAGTGTATAGGTATGATTGCATGTGGAGATGTAGAGATCTAGTGGAAAGCCACAATTTCTGCTGCAAAAGCTGTATCGTCCAGAGCTGGACATGGTTACACAAGCATCTTATGTTTGATTACCTGCTGAGGTTTAGATTTCTATTGAGGCACCATCCATGTTCCCTATTCTACCTCTAGTTGACCTGCTATATGTATAAATTAACTTTGTTGCACTGAGTGTCTCTTCTCTAAAGGCCTTATTTCACCTCAAAAAACAACAGGCAAAGATCTGTTATTTTAGTTGGTTAATTTAGTGAATTACCCAAAAAGACCCCCAAATATGAGGTGGGGATGTTACAACAGCTTAACAGATGAAGAAGGAAGGCGATAAGAATGCTTGTAAATTGAAGCGAGGAGCATTTGATATGGAAGTGAAATTTAGGAAATTAGTAATTTAATATCCAGACATCTGATTTTAGCGTGTGATGGGAAGAGTCGAACAGAAATTAAAATATAGCCAGACTGCATCATTTCTCTTTGTCTTATGTTTCTCATTCACCATACACAGCACATGTACCAATAACAAGTTAACATCAGCAAATAAAAATAATAAATAATGAATTATAACTAGGATGATCAACTGAACAGATGACATTTGAAATTAATGTGCATGTCATGTAATTATTAGCTGTATCTCTCCATCCTCTGTTATTTACACACAGATGTTGGTTGCAGAGAGTGGGGACAAGAGGGAATGAAAAAAACATTAATCTTTTGAATACAGTGATTGGGTCGCTGGCCTTCAGTAAATCCAAAGAATAACCTTGTGCACTGTTATGAGAACAAAATACTGTTGGACATAAATGGTCCAATGCAGAAAAGACTGACTTATCTCACCAGCTATTGTTTTATAAAAATATTTTGTGCTATTTTGAGATTTGCTATGTAGTCCGATGCTTTTAACATTTCTTGGTTCTGGGTGTTTGTTCAAAAATATTTTCTGGCATATCTCACATTAAACATGAATCAAGTTGAAACAGCCATTACTTTTGTAATTTATGATGAAAATAATTAGTGGTTTTATGCTTAAATTAGTTCCACATGAGATTTATGTACTAGTAATAAAAGTACGATTCCATTCTTTTACCACCAGACTATTATTTGTAGATTATGTTTCCAATCAGTCTTGAAGGTCAGCATGTTATCAAACTAGCAGCTTAAATGTCATCTTATGCCACAGTCAGTTGTTCACACTTCCCTATAATAAAGTTGTTTCATACAGCATAAGCCACCATCAGTACGTTCAGAATTAGAACGACCGGAGACGACGCTTCACACCAGACTTACATACAAATGATTGCTGGCTATTTTTAGTGCCCTGAATCTTAGCTCAGCACCTAAACACGTGCCTTACAAACACGCACGTGCACGCACTCCCACAGTCATACAAATGCGCAAACAGCACAATCTGGCAATGCCCTAACAATGAGAAATGGCTACAAGGTGTCTCACAGGAAGGCTGAGCAACAGCAGTGGCAAAGTCTGGGCAGTAAAGTGGAGCCGAACAGAAAAGCAGTGGAAGACCATGTCACCACGACATGCAGAGTTTTCAAATACAATGGAGAATATCAAATGGGACAGATACTGTGTAAACGTCCTTTGTTGATATGGATGATTGGATCACAAGCTCGTTCAGAGTCTGCATACCATGTACTGCATGAAGAAAGAGCTGTGGCCAACTCTCATGTGACAAACCAAATTTGCAAACAGAAAATTACAGGGGATTACAGTGGCAATAAGCCTTGTGAGTCATTAAACTGGAAAAGTGCCCAGCGTGTATTGTGCTTCTCGGCCCTGTGTTTACCCTCGGAGCTGTGATTGGCTAAAGCCTCCCTGCAACCTGCAAAGGGTGAGTGGTCTAGTCAATAGATGCATGGAAAATGCTTAGGTTAAAGATCATGTGCAAATAATATACAATTGTTGTGTATGTGTGTGTGTGTGTGTGTGTGTGTGTGTGTGTGTGTGTGTGTGTGTGTGAGTGTGTGTCAGCCAATAAGAATACAGGGGGTCCTCGAGTTACGACGGTCGCGAGTTACGTTGTTTTCGTGGTTACGACACATCTCCCGTGAACTTCCTTGTTTCGGCTTAAGCGTTTTGCCCCGTAAATATGTACAGACTTCACACGGGAACTAGTTGGTGAGCGCTGCCGGCTCTCTAGCACCTCCACAGCACAGCTAGGCTACTCTGCCTTGTGTTTACTTATGTAAAATGGACGGCTGGCGGGGGGGGGGGGGGG
>JAFBJQ010000211.1:287868-302461 GCA_016785345.1 Trinectes maculatus | reverse complement strand
GATCGTGACGATACCGTAGGTTTATTCACAACACAGGGTCTACACGGTTGATATCAGAAATCTAAAGGAAATGCTCATTACACTCGTGATCTCAACCCATACGGTGTGTCAAGAGGGACAAAAGGCACTTCACCATAATAAACTCTTATTTTAGGATGGTGTTATAGCGACATCTTGTGGCACAATGTATGCACAATGGCACAATGAATGTATGTTCCGACTTACGTCGAAATTCGGTTACGACACATTCTCAGGAACGGATCTCCGTCGTAACTCGAGGACCCCTTGTATACATAAATAAGTCAGTCAGTCTCAAAAGATTGTGTGTTACCTCTGTAGACCAGTACGCAAAGCTTCATTTCTGAGGCCCTGGTTAAAGTAAGGGCC
Source organism: Trinectes maculatus (assembly GCA_016785345.1). Classification (NCBI taxonomy): domain Eukaryota; kingdom Metazoa; phylum Chordata; class Actinopteri; order Pleuronectiformes; family Achiridae; genus Trinectes; species Trinectes maculatus. The sequence continues at coordinate 302,074 of JAFBJQ010000211.1, read as the reverse complement.
GTAAGGGCAGTGTTCAAACAAGTATAGCAGTGCAAATCTCTGTGTGTGTGTGTGTGTGCGTGTGTGTGTGTGTGTGTGTGTGTGTGTGTAAGAGAAGGAGAGCACAGAAGTGGGCTGGGGAGCAGTCAGAGGGAAGCTGATGTAATTTCAGTCAGAAATCCCATCATGAATTCTTATGGATTTATATATTATTGTAAGCTCAGCCTGTGTGTGTGTGTGTGTGTGTGTGCATATACAGTGTGTGAGCAGATGGACTGATGCAGGCAGAGAGAGAGAATTATACAGAGCATACATCCAGAGACATAAGGCAGGTGGCTTATTTCATACCTACCTGCATTCATGTGCGTGTGCAGATCTTTAAGGCTACATCATTTTCTTTCCTCTATCATCTTTGCTCACGTTTCCATCCACACCAGTCTTCTTTTTGCAAGCCTTTCATTGACAGTGAGAGAGCTGCTCCTGTTTACAGCCATCAAAAACGGCAGGACGTTTCCCATTGCGCAACTGATAATGAGCAGGCGTTGTTTTTTTTTGTTTTTGTTTTTTTCGCTTTCCTCGCCTTCAACATGTTCTAGTCTACTCTTGTGTGCGTCTTGATAGACACAAAGAAAAGGTTAAGCGTGTGGGGAAAGACAAGCTGGAGGCACTTGCATGTGGCAATATGGGCTTTCATGCACATCTGTGATTTGTATTGAGGTTGGATTGTGTGTTTTTATAATCTTGCAATGACAAAGGTTTATTGTGATTATGTTTGTTATTGGGTTAAGTTATTTCCCAGATACCTATCTGTGTTTAAAGGCCATTGCTACGCCTGAAAAGACCGAGCTACGTGGTTTGAAGGTTTTCTGTAACCATCAGGTGGTCCTGTGATTAGGGGGTCAGTCCAGGACTAGAAGCTTAAACATCCTCTCGGGTGTCATTACACAGGACCTGCCACGGCCTCATTAGCGACCATGAAACCCGCCTGAGCAAGTCCCTTACTTTCCCTGCATGTTAAGCCGATGTGATCCGAGGCTGTGATCCGCTGACTCCTGCCTCTGCAGCAAACCCAAGAGGATGGACGGATCAAACACCTGCTGCTCGCGATCACCTTGTGCCTGCATTTTATCCGATTGTCTGAGCAGCGTTTAAGCACAAAGAAATGGCCGAGCTTTGTTTGTGAACAAGCATCCCACAAAAAGTCATAGTGGGGGGTAGAAATGTGTTTGCTGAGTTTATTATTACAGCCAGACATACTGGTAGTTGTCCATTATGTTTTATTGTGAAATAAGCTGATTGTTTCAAACTATATTGTTTATAAAATACGCAATACATTAATGATGAAATAATCAGTGAAAGAGCTGTATTTCTATTCATGGTGGTAAAGATAGAGTCCGGGCTGAAATGCAATAGATAGCAGGTTTTGAGATAATTTGTGGAAAATGCGGATAATGGTATTAATGGTATTGCCATTTGTCACAGTGTAATGTGCTGCAGCTACACAGCAGAGAGAACAAAATAACACATCCACAATAATGTACACTAATGAACATGGATGGTGAAATGTAATATGACTTGGCTCAGACTCGTGTAATTGCCAATTGGACACATATACACTCGAAAAACCAATTTTGAGATCTTTTGTTATGAGGAGTGTTTGATTATGAATAATATTATGTCTATAAATGGTACAAATATATAAAACGGTGAGTGTGCTGCCACCACAGGAAAGGAAATAGTTGAGAAACACTGAGAGTGGTAGGAAGGCACACAAATAGACACCATGTTTTAAATGTAACAGAGTGCAAACAGAACTGTGTGTGTTTGTAAGAAAACTGCTGACCAGGCTTTGCTCTCTAAGCTTAATGGAAGTGTTTAGCTTTTTTTTTTTCAACAGAAACCTCATCAGCATGTGCACAATGCAGCAATGTGCTTGATAAGTGAGCCTCAGCACTAAGTTCTCCGACTGTGACGCTGCTGACGGAGGACATGAATAAAAAACAGTTGTCCAACTTATGCTGCAGAGATGGAAACATAACAAAATCCAGTGGGGAGTTAAATAACGTTTTCCTTCCGCCAGGGTCCATTAACTCTGTGCTTACTTTAACCGAGCCCATCGAGCGTTCACCTCTTGTCATGCTAATTATCACCTGGATGAAAACGTCTCCACCTCTCCCTCCACTCTCAGTCTTTTAACAAAATGTAATCATGAGAATCATAGTACACTGAAAACCATTGAACTGCATTTCAGGAAGTTGATTGGCACATTCGTGAGTGTTTGGCAGGTGACAACAATCACAATGCAGAGTAAAACATGAACTGGCAGTTTTTATTTTTATTTGTATAATTGCTTTTCTGCATAAAGCTGACTGGCAGCACTGGAACCTCAGTTCTGTCTATTGACTGAAACCATAGATTTTTCACAATAGAAAAGACACCAGCAGTGTTTTTTTTGCCTTTGTTGAGCCATGATGTCATGGGAAAACTGTGTTACTGATGTATATAGACACCAAAAGGGAAACAAACTCATTGCACTGCTGTTATAAGTAATTCATAAATGATGCACTGTAATGTAATGGGCTGGTGTTTGTCATCTATTTGCATCAGTTGGGTGACACCACCACAAAACATTTCGGTCACTTTTTCTGTGAATACACCTGAAAACTCAGTCATTTTTACTCCATTTGAAGAAAACATTTTTCACCAACGTGACAAGAGGAGAACTAAATTTGATGCATGTGTTTTGACCTCTCGGAGACATTTCAGTAACCGTTGCCAAACCAATGAAACATACTGATGCTTATCTATTAATGCCTCCCATGCACTTCTCATTTGGACACTGCCTCTGCTGTTGCACACTGTGATATGGCTTCCACAGTAAATGAGAGGGGAAGATGAGGACATGGACCTCCTGGAAGACAGAATAAATCAATGAAATCTAGAGTCAAAGAGCTGGAAGAGCAGGTGATGTATATCTATATCACACTTTGACGTGGAACTGAGTGATTATAATGAGGAGGAGGACGAGGAAACGAGGGAGAGGACAGCAGAGAAAAAACCTGCAGGACACTATAATATGTGTTTGGGCAGCGAGGCCCAAAATAGTGTAGAGGTTGTTTGGCTGTGGCTCCAGGAGCTCAGGGGATTTCTGTGGTGCACCTCCAGAGTCAAAACAATGGCACCAGCAGCCGAGCAAACACTCAGTGACTCCTGTTGTTGTTGTTGTTTACCTGATGCTGCGAGGAAGAGCAAACATTAGAATTCCTGTCATTATCACAAGGTACAGGTGTGTGTGAGATTGCATTTACCGAGTCAGCATGCGGAACATAACCTGAACTCCCACTAAAGCTGCAGATTTGCTTTTAATGGGACAAAAGAATCAGACTCCGACAATCTGCATGATGGTAAAGCGACTGTCAGTTCGGGGAAAACGGAGAAATGTGAGGGATGTGCTGGCTTTTAGCTATGAGATGCTGACATCACCGTATAGAAGATCTTTGTACGTCATCCCCGTAATGTTTGTATTTGTATGACTGTTTGTTCATAGCTTGGCAGCCATAGCAATTACACAACAGACTGTTCAGGAGCTCAGTGATGCCCTCATCCAGGTGTAAGATGTTGTGTATACAGGTACTGCACATACATTATAGGAATACACAAAATACACATGGAGTCATATTATGGGTTCTGATAATATAATGCAATTTTTTAATTGAAAATTTCACTCTGATATTTGATGTAATTTTTGAACCCAGCTCTTATTGGGTTAATGATTTCAACCCATAGTTGACCAAACATTTTTATACAAATGAATTACACAATGCATGTCAACAAATATTTCCAGATGAAATGTATCCGTTTTGTCAGGAAATATATCTTATTTTCTCAGGTGTCAGGAGCGGGGAATAATTATTCAGCTGTGCGTCAGATCGCGTAGTGAAGTTGTGACATTGAGACAGCGATGTTAATAGCAATTTTCAGATTTTCCAGTCCACTAATTCTGCCCTGATATGGCTACATAATGTATCAGCAAGTATTTCTGCATCAAGAAAGTTCAATTGTGCCCTAGAGCTATGAAAGACTCAGGCTGCTCTGATTGCCCAGTCTATTTTATACCCCCCCCCCCCCCCCCCCCCCCCCCCCCCCCCCCCCCCCCCCCNNTCTCCTTCCCCCGTCTTTTTTTTCCCCCCCCCCCCCCCCCCCGCACCTCCCGTCCCTTTCTCTCTGACTCCAAATTCTGCTGGCAAACCTCCAAACCGCTCCACCACTCACAGTCTGTAAATTGTGTGATATGGTTATTCCAGGTGCTGGTAATGTGAACGTGCAGCTTGGTTATTTCAGATGTTATTTCAGTGTCGGCACGTGTTAATCAGATACCAATTACGACTCTGAGGTGCTGGGGTGCTTGGGCTATTGTTGACTCTGCACTGTTCTCCCATCTTTGTTTCTGCACTGTCTGATGCACTTCAGCAAGGCATCAGTCACTGCATCAGTCATAGCCCTGGCTCATAGCCCTGGGATATACCATTGCCTTACAAAATGCACCGGTGTAACCCAATAATCATCATTATTTTTGAGGTTCTCATATAATCTTGTAAACAACAATGCGTGCCGCATTACACTTTATACACATTATACTTTATACTCATTCAAAGAAATAGGCCCACACATGTTTGTGTTATTTGTGTCTGTCAGATTGAATCGCTTGTTACTGAGGCATATTGGGGAAACATCTCTAATGACTATCTTGTCATGACATTTGAGACTATCTGTGTGAAACAGTATGCCTTGCTATTCTGGTTTGACCTTTTGAGACCAAAAAGGTCAAGTGTAACTGTATTAGGCTACAGTGTAAAGTGTCCAGGCACGTGCCAGTCATCAGTAATCACAGTGGGGATTTCTATAGTAGCTGTACGTCACTATTAACTCGTGTCCATAAAACAAATAGGAAATACTATGTTATGCAAATATTTCAATAATCCACCATCACTTAAGATGATGAGATGTGCTGATGTTGAGAGATTATTGAGTTGAACTTTTGCAAGAATGTGGCATACTCGGACATATTTGTCCAGTCCATGACCTGGACATGTATGCATTGTGTGTGTGTTTGGCCTTTTTTCCAACAGTGAATCATTCCGTAAGCACATTCATTCATATCCCTCCAAGTTGGTTATACAGGAAGTGATGCTGTTTCTGCACGAGACATTATAGTTGGGTTTAAAATAGCCAATCACATTAGTGTTGTGACTGACAGTGAAAGAGATGGAGAGGCTGTGTAGCATTTAACTGGAGTGGAGAGCATTTGGCAATTATTTTTAACAAGGTATGAAATTACTGCCAAGACTATACACTTTGAATTATAGCTGCTACAGCATCCCAGCAAGAGCTGGAGGTTTGCTGGCCCACTTCTCACACTTGTGGCCACTTCTGGCCAGGTCGTCATTTTAAATGAGAACTTGTTCTCAGCTGACCTACTTGGTTAAATAAAGGTTTGATAAAATGAATAAATAAACACAGAGTTTCCTGCATGGACACCAGACCTTCATTCAACATCTAGCACAGGATATTGCCTGGTTTTAGAACTTTCTCATTATGACCTGTTTACAGCTGGATTAATGTGGAGGGCTTGGTGATTTGTTATTTGGACTTTAATGTTATAGCTGAGATCCAGTGATGGCTATAGAGGACATGCTTTACAGCTGTGCAAGGTTAAAGGAGAACGCCGGCCATTTTTACACTCAGGTCGTATCCCTTTATCTCCTCTGACGGGGTAGGAAGCAAAAAAACGGAGAAAAAATTTATGCCACGTCGTGCAAGATATCTGTGTGATCAGCTGGCGCAGCCGCGGGGCTCTGAGTTCCTGCATAACCACACAACTTTTTTTGTTGTTTTTGTTTTTCTCCCAGTAAAAAAAAGATGGTGGATCATTGCAGGGTCATATCTATATTTTACTACACGGCAATGATAGCTCCATAGTTGCTGTGGAGGAACTCCAAGGTTGCCTGCGACCCAGTCACGCTGTTATGATATAATAAAAAAACAACAACTTTGATTTGTTTGATAGCAAATGTGTCAATTAAATATTCCACTAACTACGAATGTGGAAGTAGATAGCAATGCGTAATAATGCAAAACGTATGTCTCCCGAGGCAACACTTTCTAAAGTGTGTCCCTGACAGCCGATAAAGGAGGCGCGCAGGTCTTCATCCCGGGAAAGACTGTGTGACAGGCTTGTTGACAGCTCTGGAGACAGGTTCAAGGATGTAAGTGCTGCAGTTTGGCCCACATTAAAAAACCAGGCAGGAGAGGAGCGAGCAGTTTAGCTCACACTGAGATCACAGTCTGCGTGACAGAGACTGCAGTGTAGATGAGAGTATCATGCATATTACATACAGAATATACCGTATGACTAGCACTAAAAACATCCAGTGCTGCTTAGCAATAGGCTAATCAGTGAATAAACAGATGCAAATGATGAGATGAATAGTGTAATATGATGAATTTTACTTACCTAGATTTCTGCACCAAATTTCTTTCAGTGGATGCAGTAGGTAGTTTTCTATTTGTGTGCATAGAGGCATTGTGAGTGTGCTCTAGAGAGACAGGGGCATTTGTGTGTAGGTGGAGTGCAGACGTTTAATGAGAATCCACAAGTTGTCCTTATTCTGAGGAAATAAACATTGTAATCAAAATAATTATTCCTTTATGAAATGTATCTAAATAGCTGCTAGAGGAATTTTCTTAATTTTTTTCTTCTTCCATGGTCATCCACTCATCTACATGTCGGATTCTACTTTAAGCTCATGCATTTATATAGATGCTTTGTACGTGTGTTAAACCAGCGGTGATGGAATGAAATTAGAAAACACAGTGTGAGGTGGACCTGAGAGCTCAACACAAAGCACCCTGGGACAACAAGCGTAAACAGACAAATCCCCAGCAGGTGAAGAAAGCAGCCACAGCAATTTGACAACACGTTAAAAAAAAATGCTAGAAGGTGAGAAAACACAGCGAGATTCACACCATCTCAATTTAAAAATGTAGGAGGACGTTTGAGTCGCCTGACACAATCAAATGTGTCAATGAGGGAGCTCTGCTCTGTTGAAATGCGAAACATAGACTCAGGTGATACAAAGCGAGGGCTGTCCTGAAGACCCAATGGACTCGCTAGCCATTTTTTTCCCAGATGGTGCGTCTGGTCCATACAGATGGAGCAGGTTATTACACTTCCTGTTGTTTACCAAATCCCATTAAAAGGAGGAAGGATAGCGCCAGACCTTTCGGAAAAAAAAGAAAGTGTGGACTGAAGCTTATGTGACCTGATCGCAGCACATTCAAGTTATCTGCATCATGTTGCTTCAGACTTATCACAGTTAAACATCACAGCCGGATGTTGACAGACACACAAAGTGAAAGCCAAAACAAGTGAATCCTGTCACTCAGTGATTATAGACAATGGGGGGGCAAGTTTTATTCCCTCTACAGATGCCCATACAGATCCTCCACAGCAAAATAAAGGTCACCAGAAACTCGTACACTTTATCTCCTCTAACACATCGTCATGCATGACTCTGTGACATTTCCACACGGTGAACAACCCACTGAGCTATGGCTGTGTCGGCTCCAGAGACCTGTTAACCAGCTCCTGATTAGGAAGTGCCCATCTCAAATCCCTCAGCCTCATTTTACAGCACAGGCTTGACCTTGACTCGTTCTGGAAACAAAGTTCAAGTGGAGAACACAGGAATCCCTTGCAGCTGGTTGCCTTAGAAACAGGAGACGCAGAATAATTTTTATGCTGATATATATATATTTTTACTGGACATTGGTGAGGTGAACTGGTTTCACTGTAGCCGTGCCTGGTCGTGTCTGCAGGATTACCTGGGAACTGTAAACACTCAGTCCTGTGTTATGTTTCTGCAACGACAATGCAAAGACTTTATTCTTCAAAATGATGAAACGTTGGTATCCAGGAGTAAGCAGTTCAAGTCAAGTTTCTCTCTTTTTGAAACCAGATGTTCTTTCCTGTCACTCTGGCTCAGTCTGCTCGGTGCGTTTGTGCACACATGCATGTTCAGGTCCCTCAGGCAGAAGATTAGAGAACACAAACACATCTTCTTTCACGCCTGTAAAACCCTGTGTTCCTTTGTGAAAACACACACAGGCCTCCCTGTCCTCATAAGTACACACTTTTCTAGGGTTTAAGCTCCTGTTAAAAAAAAAACAACCTTTTGTTACTTTGTGGTTTTGGCTTTGAGAATGATTCAAGGTCCACTGCGTACAAAGGAAAGTGTTTCTTGACTAATATATGACTGAAGGAAATCTGAAGAGCTACAGTGTGTACATGGAGGCACACAGACATGTGCATTGTGTTTGTGGTTCATGTCCCTGAAACACCTGCTTCATTTGCATGTGTTCATGCACGCCTCACTTCCTGTTGTGAAGCTGCGGCCGAGCCGGGGCAACAACGTCAAACCGAATCAATTGCATGGATGTTTTGAATGTATGGGTGAAAAAGGAGATGCATGTGAGATGCGCAAACACTGGGAGAAACAAGGATGAGCCATAGACAGGAAATTAAAACCGGAGCATGTGAGAGTGTTTTTGTCAAAGCAAAATGAAAGCAGGTTTCCTGAAGTCATCACCCTGTAGCAGGCTTTTACTGAAGCCTCTGCAATGAATTCTCAGACAATGCCAAATTTGTATCTTTGGCCCAGGAGGCTTCACATCAACAGGGGGTACAAGTTAGAGCCGGCATCAGAGGAGGCGTGTAATCACACCAGGAAAGTGTAAATACTCTGGAAAAACTCCATGAGAAAAAATTGGGCTTTGTTGTGAGCTGACAATGAAATCTTTGAATGAAACATAACATAACATGAAGTTACATAAGAGTCTTCATGTGACTTTGTGTCACATTTGTATATATTTAAATATATGTAGATCAGTTTATATGGATGGTGAAGATTATGATAGGATTATTATAGGGAATAGGCACAAGAAGTCCAATATGAAAAGTCTACACCTACATAGAAAAAGAGATCTTTGCCCCAAACTGTGGAATCACTGCTGTTGTGGGCAGTGGGCATGAAAACAAGCTGCTCAGCTGGTCAGTCAGACTGAGTCTGAGAGGCACCGCTGTTCTCCTCCACTTGTAATATGCACGTATCTTGAAGTGTCTCATGACATTTACTCCTAAACAGTCGACCACTAGATGAAAGCCCACAGAGGTTCAGCCTGCCGCTCGAACGTTAAACTCTCTACAGATTCCAATCTCACGTCAGTGTTGAACACACAGCACTCCACCAATCAGTGCTCTTACTTCAATTATTATTGAGAACGATGCCCTTTTGTTTGCCACTTATACAATAACATGCTCCAGTGAGATCGTTAGTGATCACTCTGCTCTCCTGCCTGCTCGTATTGACCCACCATCCAAAGAATACCTCGTCCAGCTCCACTGAGAAGATAGCTGTGCGTGTGTGTGTGCGTGTGTGCGTGCCTGCGTGCGTGCATGCATGTTTCATGAGGAGTGGAGTGACACACATCATCAACCAGACATCAAACACCTTCGCCAGTGTCTGATTATTGACTGCTCAACACACAGCGAGTCAATACAAACCAGCTAAAGCTCCATGTAATTACCAGAAAGGTTTTTCAAAATGACACTTAATTGAATACAGTGACTGTTTGAAATGATCGTGCCATCGCAAAAAAAGAAATTGTTTTGCCTTTTTTGTCTTTCGTATTCATATTCACTGCAGTCATACTGGTTATGGTATTGATTAGTGCACAGCCAACAGAGAAAATCCATGAAACATCTGGAGTATGAAAGCAAATTAGAGCCAAAGACCCTTCTACTTGACTCAACTATGATGTAAAAATAACTGCGAGCTGGTTTAATACCCCTGAGAGATTAGCTAATCAATGCTAAAGTTCTCACAGTAACAATTAAGGTTATCTGATCTCATGTACCTATTGGCAGAACGACATCATTTGCTTCTCAAAGCCAAAGTAAATCAAGTCTTGGTTGTCGTCCAGGGAGAGGAGGTGGAAATGGTGTCTAAATGTAACTCAGTAAAAAGAGACTGGACACAACCGTGTTACTGTTCTCAGGGAGAGACAGATGAAAAAAAAACACCAACAAAATCAAAAACCATCTAACAAAACATCACCGAAATCATTATGAGTTGTGAAGATATTTATTTAAAGTGGATCGTAGATGATCTTAGTTGTATCAATCCATGCCAAATAAACCTGGTTCAATCTGTTAAAATTGTAATTGGAAGGAAAACGTTAGAATTAAAACCCTTGTAAATCATTCAGCTGCCAAATTGAAGATTACCGCTTTAAAACGTCAGTAATTAATCTGAGCAGATGACGCCACGTAATTCTGCCAAATAATTGAATACCTTATTAAAGCAAAGCCTGTGTTATGCCGAGTCGACATGCTGTGATTAAGAAAAGTAAGCTCTAACAGGTGAATGAGAATCCTCTTGCATGATTTTAATTATAAGAATCCATCAAAAACATTACGACTGTGTGGTGATATAATTAGATGAGAACTGGTGATTGAGAATGAAGAAAGTTTAGAGGGAATTTTCTCATCCATCAAGACAAATGACTCATCAGAGCAGTGTAATAAAGCACCTCATCAGAAATCCAATAGTCTGTGTTCAGACTATTGCAGCCTGTATTCATATTGATGCAATATTTTCAATATGTTTTTTTTTTGGTATGTTTATTTATGTTTGGGTTCGACTGCTGTTTATATGATGATAATTACTCCTCTTCCACACCAGTTTTTTTTTTGTTGTTGTTGCTAAAAAAAATTGTACTGATTTTGGAGGGACAACTGGCAAATGGTGGTTGGCCATTTGCCATGGTGGCCATTAAAATTTTCAACATTGCATTATTATTATTATTATTATTACTATTGGGTTTGTTTGTTTTTAATCACATGTTCGATAATTAAGCGTTAAACAATTCATTGTTTGTTGATATACTGTACATCATGGAGGATGGGCTTTGAAAAATTGCATGGTGCTGGTGGTGCGTCTATCCCAATCTAGGGGCCACATCCTTTATAGGATCCATTCTATGAAACCTGAGGGCCACATCAGTGACATATGACAACAGGCCAGGAATGAGGAATGAGAGACTCTATGGGGAACTAATTGACTTTGTGGGTATTATAGTTGGAGATGGCTAACCAAGCTCTGAGGTTCATGTACAGGAATAGTACTTATGTCAGCAAACCCAGTGGTTTGGGTTTTCATCACTGCCAGAACTGAGCGTCCTTTTTTATTTCTGATCTTAATCTGACAGGCAGAGAAGTGGAAGGTATCATTTGAGGTGTTTCCTTTTCAGGCGATCGGAACACAACTGCAGTTAAAAGCGTGCGCGCCTTTGATACGTGAATGCAGTGGTTGGAAGCTGCATGGCCACTATCTTTAGCATTTGTTCAGCCGCTCCTGAAATCCCCAGCGTTTCCGAGATAAAATGTCTTTTATGCAGAGATATCCAAGCGGCGTCATGTTCATCTTTTGTTCGCAGTTTTTAAAGGAAAGAAAAAAAAACTGCCTTGACACTTCCTTCAAGGAAAATTCTGCATTTGTTTGCACGCTCCTACTTAAGCTGGGTCAACTACAAACTGTGGTCTCTGCATGTGCTGATTCCTGCTGGTTGGATTTCTTGCTTTGCTCTGACGTGCCGAGCCTGCTCTCACATCTCCTGGTGTGACCTTTCAGTGTTTCAGTCCTGTCTACGCTCTGTGTTTCCTGTCTGCTTCCCACACATGTCTGTCTCCCGAGGCCGCCGCCTTTTCCTGTGCTGCCACCGCTTGCAAAGAATTTGTTACCTCATTAATTGGCATCTCCTGTTAATTGAATGCTTAATTAATAGCTGAAGTAAATAAACAATCAAAGGGACTGGTCGTTAGCTGTTGAGCTGGAGCTGGTGCTTGTTAATCTACTTGATGTGTCTTTGATCAGTAGCGTCTTAGCTTCTGTGTGAAATGAGCGACTAGCCGTGCTCTGATTGGTGCGATCAGGTCTTCAGAGGATTGTAGCACCGCTGACAGTCATCATGGAAGACATGACAGGAAGAGATTATTCTTAGAGAGACATCATCCACAATTTGCCGTCATATTATACTGAAGGCATCAGTTGAAACACCATGACAACACCTGGTTGTCTGTTATTCCACACTGACATAGACACATGTCCCCTGTGATTGTTTTGTGTCTCCGTGGGCATTTCTGGCTGTGTTATGTCTTTTCGTCACGCCCTGTGACTTTCAGGAAACAGGAAATGTCACCCGTCACTTCATACTGAGGCTGTGAGAGCTGAGAGGCCTGAGAGAGCTGCTGAGGTTTTCTCCAAGTGCAGATTCTAGTCTGAATATACAGTGACTAATGTTTCTATTTTCGAATGCTGAAGTCCGACAATACAACATCAGCCCGATAAAGGCCCCACCTGAGAGACGCGGCTGCTTTGGGTACGACACTTGTGTCATGTAGTGAGTCAGATTAGGAGACATCTGACACGGCGTCTGGGACGCCTCACAACATCTCCACAAAAAGACCAGCATCAGTGGTGGAGCAGCCGCTCTCACTCGCCTGGAATAATGCAAATCTTAGCCTCATCTGAGGGAACTGTGAATATCTTTAAAAATCTGGTGCCGCATTGAGCTTGAGGGAAAACAAGAAAAAGAACAATAAGGGGACATGTCTATTTATGTCTATTTTTTGATTGATCACACAGGAATCAATTAAAACTGTCACCATGAATAAATAAGGATAAGGTGTAAAGATGAACAGTTTGTTCTCGGAAGACATCTGACACGGCGTCTGGGACGCCTCACAACATCTCCACAAAAAGACCAGCATCAGTGGTGGAGCAGCCGCTCTCACTCGCCTGGAATAATGCAAACCTTAGCCTCATCTGAGGGAACTGTGAATATCTTTAAAAATCTGGTGCCGCATTGAGCTTGAGGGAAAACAAGAAAAAGAACAATAAGGGGACATGTCTAATTTATGTCTATTTTTTGATTGATCACACAGGAATCAATTAAAACTGTCACCATGAATAAATAAGGATAAGGTGTAAAGATGAACAGTTTGTTCTCGGATTCAGGAGAGGTAGATTTGGACATATCGATGCACAACCACACGTTCCTCCTGCTGGAAATCTGGGAAAAAACATCGATGCAGGTGTCAAAAACCCATCCCTACGCAAAATCCTCACGGCCTTCTCTCCTGCTGCCTCGGAACATTCCCCAATCACACACCTGCCTCTGTTCATCCATGTTCCCAGACTGAGAGAAATGTCAAACGGCCATCTACAGCACTGCCTGTTATCTGAAAATAGCATCTTCACTCTTCATACTGCACACGTCTACCACCTCTCCGCTAGCATCTCTCTTTCCTAGCATCTTTTTCCTCATTTGACATTTTCACCGACCCCCGAGTCAAGCAGATTAAGTCACACCGTGACACGCGCGTGCACCTACTGCCGCCGTCCACCTTTGCCCTGTTCGCAGAATGAGTGATCCCACGTGCACTTTCATCAGTGATACTGGGATCGTATGTGTGGGCACTCGCTGCCGATGCTGTCAGGTGACACGATGATCCCCCCGCTGTCTTGCCAGTAACCTATATCCTTAACCCAAGCCATGAAAGATGGCAAGTTGTGCTTTGTCAGGGTCTGGGGACACATAAAGAGAGGAGTATAGAGGGGATGTAAAGATGAGGATGTGATACGGGTGTAAAGATAATATTGTTTTGATCTCAGCATGAAAGAGATTTTAAAGGGCCACAAAAAAGAAAATATACAGTATATACGGTATATATATATATAGGGGGTCCTCGTGTTACGACAGTCGCAAGATACGTTGTTTTTCGTGGTTACGACACATCTCCCATGAACTTCCTTGTTTCGGCTTAAGCGGTTTGCCCCGTAAATATGTACAGACTTCACACGGGAACTAGTTGGTGCCAGCTCTCCAGCACCTCCACAGCACAGCTAGGCTACTCTGCCTTGTGTTTACTTATGTGAAATGGACGGCTGGCGGGGGGTGCAGCGGCAGCCGGTAAGGAGATGCACACGGACACAAATGCGTTCAAGATCGTGGCAATACCGTAGGTTTATTCACAACACAGGGTCTACACAGTTGATATCAGAAATCTAAAGGAAATGCTCATTACACTCGCGATATCAACCCCTAC
>JAFBJQ010000211.1:156291-285467 GCA_016785345.1 Trinectes maculatus | reverse complement strand
TTTTCATGGTTACGACACATCTCCCGTGAACTTCCTTGTTTCGGCTTAAGCGGTTTGCCCCGTAAATATGTACAGACTTCACACGGGAACTATTTGGTGAGCGCTCTCTCTGTCTTTCAGCGCGCCTGCCGGATCTCTAGCACCTCCACAGCACAGCTAGGCTACTCTGCCTTGTGTTTACTTATGTAAAATGGACGGCCGGCGGGGGGTGCAGCGGCAGCCGGTAAGGAGATGCACACGGACACAGATGCGTTCGGGATCGTGGCGATACCGTAGGTTTATTCACAACACAGGGTCTACACGGTTGATAACAGAAGTCTAAAGGAAATGCTCATTACACTCGTGATCTCAACCCCTATAGTGACAAAAGGCAATTCACCATAGTAAACTCTTATTGTAGGGTGGTGTTATAGCGACACCCTACATACATTCATTGTGCACAATGTATGCACAATGAATGTATGGTCCGACTAACGTCGAAATTCGGTTACGACACATTCTCAGGAACGGATCTCCGTCGTAACTCGAGGACCCCCTGTATTTAGTGTTGTAGAGCGGTTCCGGAAACACAGCGTGACTAATGTTGCTTCACGTTCTCCTGGAAATTTCGAACATGTTGTTTTTAAAGTGATTCTTGAGCATCCTGAGACGTCCTTCACTCAGCTAATGGTTCTTTTCTCATAAGTGCATTAGTCAACACATCCGCTGGCTCACACTGTACCTGTGATCCACATCAATCAGATGGGCTTCTTTAAGCTTTCCTTTATCACTGTTTTCTCTCTAAAGTTTAATCACCGGAACCAGGAGGTGACCTCTTAAATGTCAACTAACCTGCTTAACTTATTAACTAAGCTGATGATTTATTAAGGGCCCTCGTTTCACTTTGAGCTTTCCAGTCCCACTGCAGACTTTAATAGCTTTCCTTTGATGAGGAACTAATATGAACAATCTACTGAAAATGCCATGTGATTACTCCAAAAGAAGCCCACATGTAATGTTTTTGTGTAACATTTTGTCTGTTGTGCTGTAACAGAGGTTAAATGTCAACTAAATGGCTCAATACCTTCGTAATGATATGAAATCAATCAAGTTAGCAGGGATGGAATTCCAAAATAATTCTTTATTGATATGAAAAGGTTAAAGCTAAGCTTTAAATTCTTTAAATTCTTAAAGCAGATAAAAAAGTTGGGTTATTCAGAAATGAAAAATTGAAATTCAGGTTCGGGTTATGTCACTGCAATAAAAACACTCCCAGATAGGTCTCATAGCTTCCAACCACAACAAAGCGTGAGGGCCCTCACCCTGGGTAAATAAAGCTCTGCAGTCCACATGCCCTTTAGTCCAAAGAAAAGAAATAAAACTGCAGTGCTGAACAGATGCCTGTCAAACGTGAATATTAGGAAAATATAGTTTAGGAAGCTACAACTCAACTCTTTTAAAATAATTAAAATGTGTGGGAGTGGTGGCCAAGAGGCCAGAGATAGGATCTTGGGACCAAGAGGTCGCTGGTTCAAAGCCCATACTGTGCTCCCCGATGTGCCTTGAATGGCTGCCCGCTGCTCTGCATGTGTGTGCTCTGTGTGTTGTATACCCATATACTGCAGGTATCACGTTCTCATACGTAAGATGGATTAAGACAAAAACTTACCAAACAGTCAGAATCAATGAGACACCTAGTTAATCAGTGTAAACGTTGTCAGACCTGCCTCCACATGTTTATACCAACAGGAAAGGTAAAACAAACGGCTAATAACAAATGTGTGTAAGGATACAGGATACAGATGTATTCACAGGCAGGTAACTCATGCCTGTATAACTCCACACATTCTGTATCCTCACATTTTGTGCATTGGACAAAACAGTTAAACTCAGGAGCCCTGCACGTTCCCCTCCCAGCAGGATGGAATCAGTAACGCTCCCTCTGATGCACTCTGCTGTACATTAGGAGCAGTAAGAAATGAAACCTCTGATAATGCCAGTATACACACGCTCATGTGTTCAAGTCATACAAAAATTTACAGGATCTGTGCAAAAGAAGAAACACTCGTCTGTCTGCAACACAAAACAAAATCATTGACTTCATCCTCAGTTAAAAGTCAGGGTCAGTGTGTAAAACAGGACAGGGTTTGCACATAATTTGTAGCAGCTACTTCATATGCTGCCTGTTACAAAAGGTGAAGTATATATCTTAGCAGGTGTGGTCGTATAACTCTGTATAACTCATATGATGATGATATGATAAAGATAGCTCCAACTGTATGTGTTATTTTACAGTAGCTGTCCTCATTCACACCTTTAACCTGAAACCCAACATTTGGCTTTGCCATGATGGAGCAGCATTCCATTCCCCGGCCCTGTTATGGTCTCAGACAGGTCAGTCAATACCTGAACAACAAAACATGAATAAGTTTCTCCCAAAGCTCGAAAACTGTTCATCTGCTCAGCTGTCCGACGACACCCTCTCTGCTCCGCTGACAATGTAGAGGAGTGTGAATTGATGGACTTGTAAAGTGTTTGCTTGATGTTTTAGACCCAGAGGGGCTTTACATCACAGTCCGGCTAACGGTTATGACCCAGAAAATGTGCCCATATCTCTGGAAAATAACTCTGATGTTGAGTTCCGCAAAGATGTAGTGGAAAAAAACCAACACTGCTCGGTTACATTACCGAGGCTTAGAGCTGTCTTTATGTCCTTATGGTCCAAAATACGTCTTCAGTTTCAGCCTGTTGTAGACACACCGCACATATTTGTGCAATACAAGAACATAACACTGACGCATAGTCTGTGAAGAACAGACGGCATTTCACACGCACACACACATACACACAAATGCACACACACGCGGGCCGCCATTGTTTTGGCTTTCTGATGATATAGGAAAAGAATAAATAAATAAACAATTGAACTATTTTAATAGCGTAAGTCGCAACCCTCTGTTTATATATTTGTGTAATTTACTTCTTCCTCTCTTGAGGGCTTTGTGTTATTTGATCGGTGTGATCAGTGGCTTTTTCAAAGGAACCTATGAAAAAGCAGGTACCAAAAAAAAAAAACCCAAACAAAAAGACAAAGAGAAGTGATATTCCAGCAGCCAACCATCAGTGTGTATGGTGAATGAAAATACTGCAGACTGGTTACTCCATCCCCACTTAGGAACCACATGAAAAACTCAGCTGCTGTCTGTTTGTGTGGAGTGCTCTAACAGCAGCAGGGATAAAACGCCCCGGGGGGAAACACCTACTCGGTTCACTTGGCTGAAGTGCTCTCTGTAATTCCCACGTTTTGGAGGGGGTAGTATGTGGTGTGGAGGCTGACTCATCTCCAGCCGCTGTCATTTTAATCCTGTCCTCTCCAAGAAAACAGCCAAATGTAGATCAGTGAAAAGATGTCCTCTCTCCTAAATTATCAAAGTGGGATTTCAGATGATTTGCAGCCATAAAAAAGAAAATTGATGTCTAACATTATTTTTGTTGGCATATTTTGTGTTGTCATGAGGAGATGACAAATAGGAGGACAGACTACAAGAACAGGTGCACAGTGCAGGTAAAGCCATTACTGGAGGTGTAATACCCTCTGGTTGGGTCCAAGCCAATCCAATAATGAACCATTTAAGACACAATAAGCTCATTAACAGTTCAAGTCTTTGCAGTCTTGACACATAGTGGCTTTTAACTGAGGCTCAAGAAATTGCATTTTTCCCGTGGATGTGAAAGCGCACAAACCCCAATCTGATGTAAGTGCCCCAAGTCACACAATAAAACAAAGCATATTACTTTCATCTCAGTGGGCTGTGTGTGTTTTTATAGGAGTAGAGACATTAGGGGGAAAAAACTGTGGTGTGAGTTAACTCTTCAGTGCTCCATGTGTCACATTATAATTTTAGGCGAGTGTAAATCAATCAATCAATCAATCAATCAATCAATCAATCAATCAATCAATCAATCAATCAATCAATCAATCAATCAATCAATCAGTCTATCTATCTATCTATCTATCTATCTATCTATCTATCTATCTATCTATCTATCTGTGGGGCTGGTATGCCAACAGATTTCCCTGCCTAATCTAGCCTAATGAACAGTCGGAAAATGGCTACAGTTCCACAATAAAACTCTGTTTGTAACATTTATCTTTCACCTTGGTTTGCTGGGAAATGTTGATTTCAGGCTTGTCTGGTCCCAGCTCCTTAACAAGAAGTTTTTCCTGCGTCGTCCGTCTCACAAAAGGGTACATTAATAATGATTTCACCGAATTTGGTGGAAGATGCTCTCGAACTCCGTTTTTTACCGCTATCACCATCATCTCTTTTCGTCGTCGCGCGTATTTTTCCCCCCGTAGCATAGGACAGAGTCTGGAAGTCGCACTACGCATTTTACGTAGCAGTTGTGGCTAAATTTCCAGCGCCCCATCGGCGTTAAATTTGGCGACGTTGATAGGCCAATTATTCATACTTTCTCTCTAGCAACCATAACCGGATTGGCTGTTTAGCTGCAGGTCAGGGGCATTTTGCCGATAGCCCCATGAGAGAATGATACACTGTCTGTCAGTGGAAATTCACTGTTTAATGAGTGTCAGTTGGTGGTCTAAACATAGGCAGCATTACGGCATGAAACGGCTTGTTCAGAAAGTATAAGAATTAGACCCACTAGAGAAAGTAAGCAGTTCTGTTTTGAGTGTCTTATGTTTCCTTACTAGATGTTCTAGATGTTCTAGATGTTCTAGATGTTCTAGATGTTATACACATACGCATTGGCAGGTCTGATGTGCACTGAGAAGAAATGGCCATAAATTGATCAGATATTGATTCACCAGATTCACACTTAGTCACCTTCTGCTCCATATTACAGTGAGAGGAGGAAGGGTTCACATCGTATAGATCCATCAAACAGATGACAGGCCTAAATCACAGAGGTGGAACTATTTTATCTCACATTCATTTTAGGAGATTCTCTGTATGGTATAAGATAGATCCAACCAGCGATCAGATTCCAACCAGCGATCAGAGGATCTACCTAAAAGGGCAAAATGATCCAGTTTAATTAAACTTTTTTTGTTTGCCACAGTGACAGTAAGTAAGAAACGGAATGTGAGATAGATGTTCAAACGGGATGCTATTTACCATGTTCACTATAGTTTAGCATGTCAGAAAGAAAGAAAGAAAGCTTTATTTTGTCGTTGTCACAGTACACTTACACAGTACACTATACAACGAAATTTGGTCTCTGCTTTTAACCCATCAGTGGGCTGCCATCCATGCAGTACATACTGTACAAGGTGCCGGGGCAGTAATTGGGGTTATGGGCCTTACTCAATGGCCCATTTGCATTTCCCCACCTGTCATTTGCTTTTGACACATTCTGTGATTCTTACTTTGGGATCCACAGTGAGGAAAGAGTGAAGGAGCAGGCTGAAAACCCATTCGTCTGTGTCTTGACTTGTATCAGCTTTACAAAAGTTGCTGTTAACTTTAAAAATGACAGCTGAGGCAACTCATGGTGTTGTTTGCGCTGCTGCAAAGGTGTTAATGTGTTTAATTTAATGTACAGAGATATGTGCATGCTACACAAGTTCCCATTTCTCACGCAGTGCAAATTTATACTTGCACATTTAATGTGCATATGTTTTTCATACCCGAGTTGAAACGACAAGAACTGAATAATGCATGGTAAATAGTGGCTGTGACAGGCATGTAGGTCAGTGTTGACATTTTCATCTGGCTCCATAAATGCTTCTCTGCAAAGTTTATACTCTATGAGACCAGTTCGCCCATTGATTGTACTTATCACTGTAGAAAAGCTGTTGCGATGTATATGCGCCTTGGTAATTGCACTAAATAACCCTCAGGTCATTAACATTGATATTCTTATTGCACCTATTACCAGCTGGACTGGTTGGTGATAGCAGTAGTTTTATTGTCCACACTGAGCCATTAGTCTAGTCTTGTAGCTGGCTGCGAGAGGCACAGTGCCACCAAAGCAAATGGTTTTATGCTAAGATGATATCAGGAGGAGAGATTTGTGCTCTTGCAGAGCTCCAAGTGCTTAAGCAAACACTGACAGCTTTACCTGCGCATTAGCTAAGGAGCCTCTTTTTTATTGAATCCAAGCTCTGAAACCTTTATTCTACATATGTTTACAGAAAAAAAAAGATTTTGTTTTTCATATAAATAAGTAGTATAATAGATAAGTAATGTGTGTCACTTCCTGCCATTATTTGGTGTGGTATGACCAGTGGCCTGTTATGTTATTAATGGTATGTTCTGTTCACTCACTGATAATGCTGATTTCTTATGGAAATTGTTTTTTTTTTAATTTTTAAAAAATCAGAAATTTTGAATGGCTGAATGAGCTTCACTGACCAACACATTTAGTTATATTGGATGAAAATACAACTAAACTAGCAAGTTGCTCAAACAGCTGATTTTCTTAAATGTTGGTTCTCTTTTTTCTAACGTTTTCTCTGTATGTCTCTTCACAGTTGTGTTGAGTGAAGCAGAACAGACATTAATTGACTTGGAGTGTGTGTTGTAGTACTTAGTGTGGAGAAGGCCGTGGCTACACACAAACACACACACGCATACTCAGACAATTACACATGCTCAGAAGATCATGGGGTTTTAATTGTCTGGTGTGTATGTGTGTGTGTGTGTGTGTGTGTGTGTGTGTGTGTGCGTGCGCGTGTGTGTGTGTGTGTGTGTGTGTGAGATAGAGAGAGAGAGAAATGTTTTGAGAGACATGTTTTTTTTTCTCGCTTCAGGATCCTTGTATGACAACATGCTCACACCTGCTTCTGCTACTGATATATATGCATACACCCAGCTGCTCTCATTAGCAATCCAAACACACAGGAAAAATGACACACACACACACACACACACACACACACACACACAGTGAGTGTTTCCAAACCCAGCTAGTATTGACAAATGACAGTAATTTAACTCACGTGGAGAAATTAGTAATAATAATAACAATAACAATAACAATAATAATAATAATAATAGTCTCTATGAGTGTAAAACACAGACTGAATCTTTGCTTAGTATAAAGACCAGGGGCAGGTGAGGACACCAAAAGTTTTCAGCAGAGTTTGTGAGTTCACTCTAAATAAAGGATTTGTACTCAATCACCATCAGAGGAGGCGGAGACAGAAATACTGCCTGAGCTACTAAGCAGTGTTTAACTGACACTTTCTGAAAATCAGAGGTGAAGCGGGGAGATGAGATGACCTGTGTCGAGATGATGTTCTTCGTTATTAAAGAAGAGACATAAATTGGATAACGCTCAGTCATGTAATTCATACTGACGATTCTGTGTAAATTACATTTCCCAAGGATATAATCATCTCAGACATCCATGATGAATAAACATCCGAAAATGTGCCTGCTGATTCTCACAGGCAATGGTACATGATCTCCATCTCCGCTAATCAAATAAATCCACTCTGACTGAGGTTTAAATCACAACTGATCATTACCACAACGTGAAAACAGCAAATTGTGCTTTTCTTGAGTGATACTGTTTCTGCTGTAGCTTCATTTTGACAGACAACAGCTGTATGCATTGGCTCATGTGTGTATTATTTACCAGGAACACAGTGTTAATGCCAGAGAGCGGTGCACAACTCAAGCACCATATGGACTGTTAAACTGTTATGAGGCTTACATATATTTTGTTCTTTTATAGCCCAAAACGCCCCCTTAAACCACAAATGAAAGTTTTTTTTATTACATTCATTAGTAGTTGCAGTTTGAAGTTGTTGGCAGTATTTATTCAGTTAATTTGACTTTAAAAGACCAAAGAAACCAGTCTCTAACTTCCCCATTGTTATGCTTGCTAATTGCCTTGAGCCAGCAGCTCCATATTTAATGCACAGCCATTAATGAACTTCTGATCTTACCATTAAAAGGAACGATCACACTTACCAGGTAGATCTTTATATTTAAAACTCTTTTTTGTTATGTTTTCAAGATTTTGTTTTGCCCCAAAGTCATATTGTTAGAACCTTATTCCCACCATAAATTGCTGGAAATTTTTCTGCTGATAACAGAGCAAAGTGATTGAATATAACGCAAATTGTTTTTCCTATTCGCATTTGTACATTATAATTTTAGACGAGTGTAAACAGCACATCTGAAATACTTGACATTAATACTGTCTTCACTGAGAGTCATTCACTGAAGAAACAAGGAATATGTATATGTGTGTGTGTGTGTGTGTATATATATATATGCCCTGTCCGTGCATTAATGGTTAATAATGTCCTGTGAGGAATTTCCTACTGATTATCAGGCACAGTTTACCTGGCAGAGATTAAAGTGGTTTTAATTACATGTTAATATCAGTGGTCCGGTGCAGACTGAGACAAGCACACACACTACCCCACATACAAATGCATCAGACTGGGTTTAATTTGCCTTAAGAGCCTGGGGGCATCATTTCAACTCCATGTATACAGCACAAATTAGTTTATATATATTAGCTTATGTATAAGCTGATATATATATATAAGCTTATAATATATATAAGCTGATATATATATATATATAATACATATATATATATATAAGCTATATTTATATATATATATACTGTATATCCTCTGTATGTAGTGGTGGGAATGGAAGGATGTGGATTTAGATGTGGAAAGGGTTATAGACTGGTGAGAGGAGTGCAGGATGATGATTCTTCCCCCAGATGCCCATTTATAAACAGCCTAGCAGCAGCTCACATGTCGACATATAGGTTCTTGGGTAAACCTTGCATCTGTGTGGATCTCATAAACATCTCACCATGCCCCGAGGGCAAAACAAGCGTGGAGTGGGGCTCTGCCTACCTGACGATAATGTTTAAAATACACAGCTACGGTGCGTAACTATTGTGCATGTTATTCTATGTGATCCATAGGGAGACTTTAATGTTCCCTCTGCAGTATAAATATCTTCCCTATGGATTAATTGCTATGCAGCATTGCTGCTCACACACATTAGCTGAAACTGGCTTTAATGTTGTGGCTGATAGGTGCATAATTCAGGAACAAAACAGGAAGCTGACATAGTTCGCCTACTCATTGATATGCAGATGTGATGCATAGAGAAGGCTGATGGGAGAGAGACACGTTCACCAAACATATTATTTGGTGCTTTTACCCAGTCTGCCTTATAATAATCCTAATATGGGGTTTTGGGTGTGTGAAGTGGATTTCTTCATAATGCTGTGAAAGCCATTTCAGGGAGCTACTTTTCAGCAGCTTGCTCAAATAGAGCTGTAAAGACACACTTAAGAGGTGTTGAGACCCAGCAGCAGTCAGGGATTATCGCTCTGAGGTCTTTATGAAGTTTGACCTTAAGAGGCGCCACTTAGCACTTTTCCTTATATCGTCAGGAAAAAAAAAGAGCAATTATACCACAGACGTATTCAATAATTTGGGGAAGACCATTCGGTCTAATAGGCCGAGGAGGAAATCTGCAGCATTCTCACGTGTGTGTGTGTGTGTGTGTGTGTGTGTGTGTAGGTGTGTGTGTGTGTGCAGAGTGAAGCAGGCACTGCGATCACTGTGAGCGTTAGTACAATCAGCATCTTTAAATCTTACCAATAAACATGCCTGGTATCATTCGTTGAATTGAACAAAGTGTTTTGTGTTTTGTTTTGATGTCAGTTTGTGGTTTTATGGGCAGTTACAGGGAGACCATCACTGACAGTTAGCTCAGGCAGCCTCATGGCCACTTGTTGCCATTTCCCACTTTGTACCATCTGTGCCTTTTTTTAGTGGTCGGCTACTTTGCTTTTTTTTTTTTTTACAGCTTCTATTCTCTCCCAGTTTTCTCCTCTCTCCATTCTTCCCCCCTCGCTCACCAATGCAGCCCAGAGTGTTCTGCAAGCGTGAATAATTTTAAGGCATTTCTTGTGTGTTTTTTTTCCCCTCAATTTGCAGAAAACTGCACACAAACACATACTTGCATGCAAATGCAGCAGAAATCGCCCTGGAGCTAATAAACACAGTTATCTGGAGACAATGGAAACAAAGTGTTGAGCGGGTTCATGAGCAGCTTCGTTTGACAGGGAGACACGGCACATTCTCTGCACATCCCTCCACCACTCTGTCATTCTCTCATCCCTCCTGACCTGGATCTACAGAGGCAGCGCTTTGACTCTGGGATGGAGCCAGACAAAAGGAGAGATGGAGACAGAAGAGGGAGGAGAGAAATAAGCAGGGACACCTTAGAAGGCGATAATGAGAAACACATATAGGATGCAGATTAATAGTGAATCTGGCTCGGCCTCTCTCTCTCTCTCTCGCTCTCTGATTCATTAGTTGAAGGTTTTTGGCACACCGGTGCTAATTGCAGCCCTGAATTCATTTCCTTTTAGTTGGCACATACTCCCCGTGTCTGCTTTGCTGCTTCAAATCATCTCCCATCACAATGTTAAATTGGGCCAAACAGAATCTGCCACTTCTTAACGGAGGAATCAATTATTCAGTTTCCTTAGCAGCAGTGTCTCAGGGGGAGGGAGCTTACTGCTGCGCAGAGAGAGGGACGTGCAAACATTCCGGTACGGTGTTGTCGGTCCACCTTCCTAATCATGAGGTGCTGAGTCCTTCATCCGCTTGTGTTCATAAAACATGCACAAACAAATGTAAAGACAAAAGAGGTTGAATTTGATAATCAGGATACGCCTTCACACCTACATTGTGAAACACCTGTATCCAGATGCGAGTTCTACCTCTCACATCAGGAAGCAGGTGTCACTGGTTTGTTTTGCTCCAGGTTGGTGGTTTGGTACAGGGTGCGACTCACCCCTCACCTCTCAATCCTGTCAAATGATTGTGATTTGGATGAATTACAATTGTATGTTTTCAATATAGCTCTAAAATGTTATGTTCTGTTTTGGTCAGTCTTTTATTATTTAAGCCAATTTATACATGGGCTACAACACTTTCATGAAAGACAAGATGAGGCTATGGAAAACAGGCTGTTGTTTTGCCGGGTATAATTGTTTGTGCACGCTGACACGAAGCTTTGCCTTTCATAACAAGTCTCTTTATGGTCAGATGGTTCTCGCTGTGTTTGTTTCCCTAATGAATTTCGCTTTGACAGTGTGCGAGCCTTTTAAATCTGATAGCGCTTTATGTTAAAATAAAAATGCCTCCACTGTCGTTGGCCGACACTTGTGTAATGTAAGTGAGGGGACGAGCACAGCACAGAGGATGCTTTCAAAAATAAGTGAGAAAAATAAAGAGTGTGGTGGAGATTAAAGACAGCATTTTATTTTCAAATCAACAGTTTTCTGAAACATAATACATTCATAAATCAGAAAAAATCTAAATGGCACACACATCCCAATCACCATCTTTTAGTTTTAGTGAAATTCTAAACTACAAAGTGTTTTTTTTAATTCAGTTTTATTCTATTTTTCAAACAGGAACAGAGTGTGAAGAAACAAAAATAAAAAAACAGTTGACATTCCTCGAGTCCTTGTATCAGACACACATTATCATTGTCCTCAATAGTTGTAGTCACGTTTCACTGGTCATTAATAAGCATTACCAAAGTAGGACAGCCATTCACGGAGATGGGATTGACACAGATTCTACAGAAGTTTTGTAGCAAGAAAAGAGTGAGGAAGTGAAAGAGGCTGGCAAAACATGAATGAGGACAGTTAAGTGAGGAATATATGATGCTGGTATAACAGCCAATCAGAAACAAACTATGAATTTACATATATCCTCATATATAAACCCAAATGCATACCAGCAAGACTCCAATGTTCTCTCCTTTTTGTTTGTTGGATGTGTCTGGGGCAGTATCAAGGGAAGTGAAGACAGGAAGATGTTCTTAAAAACAGATACACTCTCAAAAAAGTACTTTTTTCTTTGGCAAATGTTTGATCAAACCGTGTTTCAGTCTCCAGCCAGTTGCTGATTTTGCACATCCGGGAGCCATAAAGGCCAGATTGCAGAGAAAACCTTGTAGTTGGCTCAAAATCAAGGTTGGAAGTTGTTACCACCACAAAGAAACCTTGACTGGACGACTCTAATGCAGCTGTAAACACAGCTGGGGATGCATTCACTCAGACAGATCTCAGATCTCAGACAATATTCAGAGGTAGTCAGGACACATCTGGCCCAATTCTTTTCACAGTCTGAATGCAAGTATAACCTAGACCCTACTGTCAGAGTGTCAACTAAACTGGAAACAAATTCATCCACAACTGAAGTGATGTTTTATACCTCTAAGGGTTTTTTTATACATAAATGTATGGATGGTCAATATTACCACTGATGGCCACATATACATTTTTACTATTTTAAATGATTTCTGATTTTTTTTTCTATAGAGCTGCATGTAGCACATTGTTTCACTTAGCACCTCCTGGCCTTGCTCTCTCTCTCTCTCTCTCTCTCTCTCTCTCTCTCTCTCTTTTACAGACACACTGACAACAGACCCAACTGTTTAGTCCGACTTGCTAGAACAACATAATTTGGTCTTTGCAAACAGACAGGGTACACATGTTTATTTGCATATAGAGTGGGATAGTGAGACCCGATGACAGGTGGTCATTCAGGACACATGTGGAGACATATTGTGATGCCACAGTGTGAAGTGGCGTGAACTGACAAACACAACTGTCCCTTTATATTCCATTACCTGAGATGGATCTTAATGCCAGGTATGGGCAGACTGTGTGTGCTGGTAGCATTGCTAACATTAAATGGAGACAAATTCTTTCTTTCTGTCTTTCTTTCTTTCTTTCTTTCTTTCTTTCTTTCTTTCTTTCTTGGGTTACGCCAAAGAACATCTGATGTACAACAGGCAGTAGATAAAATGATGGGGGGTGGAGGATGGAATGGACAGGATGGAGGGGATGAAGAGAGAGAGAGGGATGGAACAGGGGAGGTGATGGAGTGAGGGGTTTGAAATGTGCCCCATGTGGAGTTTGTGATGGACTGTTACAGCATGGAGCACAGCTCATGCAGCTGGCAGACTGAATCGAATCCGAAAGCCGCTGCTGCCAATGGGGCACAGATTGTGTCACAGTGACAGAAGATTATCATGTCTCTTTTATGACTTTTATGCTACAGTACCAAGAAGACTGTTTCCTAATGTCTGATGCCTGAGGTTTAGGCTATAATCTAATGCTTATGTTACTAAAATTCATCATGTACAAGCCTTGACATGCTCCAATAAAGCACTGACGTTTAAAATGATAAATTGGGGAACTATCATAAGGAGGATAAAACAGAACACAGTGCTATAAGGTGTATCACCTCCAGCCAGAGTCTCCATGACAAGTACAGTCTTCTAATGTCCAGTCAGATACAGCTTTGTAAAGCTTTTAGTATGGTTTTGGACATGTTATGTCTCATTAGGACACATGGAGACTAGTTTACACACCGATGAAAAGCCTTTTTCACCTGAGTGAACTGCAGTGCAAACACAAAGCAAATGAAACCAGAAGCACTCAGACGGCACATGGCTGCAAAGCTGGAGCTGTCAATCAATCACGCTGCTGGATGACTCCTCAGAATATATCTCTAATCACTTTCAGACCAAACCTCACTGAACCAGCAGCAGCAGAACTGGAAGCCTTTTCACGATGCACTTTAGAGCTGAGCCGTGTGTGTGTGCATGTGTGTGTGTGTATATTTAAATAAAAAATATATGTTGTCAATTAATATTTTCCCTATTAATATTTATATTTATGTCTGAAACATCGTCTTTACCTTGCTGTTTTGTACAGGAAAAAGCAGTGTGGCTGAAAGTTGATTGATATTCAAGGGGCACAGGTGTGTGGGTGTGATTGCTGGCCTTTCAGTGTATCACATAGTGGTGTCTGTTGCAGTGTAGTCTATTAGGAGTCGTTTATATGAGCTGCGTGGCAGATTATTGCTAATTGTACCTCTGAATCCATTTACTGTCAGAGAGAAAGGCAGTGAGACCCAGAGAGACGACGTGGGAGATATTTCTATCACATTTTTTGGAGTTGTGAACATAATTTAGATAACAAATTTCAACTGACAGAGAGAACATGGCTGTGACTTACCAAAAAGTTGTTTACATTAGTCTTATATATATATATATCTTGACGAGTCATTCTGTTACACATGCCCTTGAAAATAATTATTTTAGTTGACCTTTAAGAACAGTGTCTTCAAGAGAGTTAGGGCCACAAGCGACTGTGTCACTCAGTACTTGTATGGACGCTCATGGACGCTCATGGACGGACTTTTGATTTTAGAGGTGGGGGGGACACATGTGGCTTGATTACAGGTGTGTGTGTGTGTGTGTGTGTGTGTGTGTGTGTGTGTGTGTGTGTGTGTGTGTGTGTGTGTGTTGGCAAGAAAAGGCGGAGCCAATTCAGGAGCTTGTGGGCGGGCTAAACTAATGGCAACAGGCTTCATCTTGACCGACCGTTTTCTGCTTGGTCCTAGTACTTGACGTGTCCTTCAAAAGTCCTTCAAAAGCCACAACACATCAGAAAAAAACATTTACTAATCATAATTTTAAATATCTTAAATTAGGGTTGTATGCATCCTAAAGGGTTTTACGTCACAACATTTTGCAGTTTGTCCAGATCATTAAATCAAGGCCATGCTTGCCGGCCTGCCGGTCGCTTTTAGCGACAATGGCCTTGAGAATAACACAGTGTTGTGGTGGTTAAAGCTGGTGCCTGAGGTGATTATACAAAGCAAACTGTGCTGTGTGTGAAGGTGGTGCTATTGAATGGGAAGCACAGAGGGGGTGCAAGAGCCCTCTAGCAAACTCCAGCTAATATATTAAAAAAGAGCCTGCAGCTGAAGTAAATATGAGCCGTGTTTTTGTTGAGTCTCTGAACCAAACCGCCAAAAGTAAACAACTCTCATCTCTTGTATAATTTGATCTGTTCTCTGTGTGCGCTTTGGTGATTTAGTTGGGACTTTGATTGTGTGTTTTAGTTGTTTTGGACATTTGGGTTTTTTCTACGTGGATTATTTCAGTTGTATTATATAGGAGTTATTTGTCCGTATGTGTTCCATTGTGTAATTTTGGGTTATCTTGTCCCTGGTTTAACTTGCAGTTTATTTCCTTGTGTATCTTGCCTTTGCTCACTTATTGTTTTAATTTGAAGTTTACTTCCTTCAGTGTCTTGTGTTCGACCTGATTAATTTCACCTTTGTGTGTCTATTATCCCAATCTCCCTTGTGTACTTAGTCTTTGTGTTTCCTTCTGAACCCTGCCAGCTGGTCTTGTCAGTCACCGGTAAGCCTCCCAGCATTCTCTTTCCCATACATATTATATTATGTGTTTCAGCAATAAATGTAACTCAGACGTCTACTGACCTAGCGTCAGTGTCACTCCGTAAGATTGTATCTTCTTCTTTTAATTCTTGGATGTCTAATATAACCGTGTAACTGGTCTGTGTCTCTCGACTCCTTGTATTTGCGGTGTAATCTTTCACCTTGAGATGAAAATTGCAGACAGGAGTGAAGGAGAAGAGACAAAGAGAGAATGTGTTATGGAGAGGATTTGCATTTGAATTAGCTCCTCTGATTTGATTTGATATTGCAGAAGACTGGTTTATTCAGTGTGAGGCAGGGTCTTGGTATCCTCTGAACATGGGCATCTGTGTAGGTGGACACTTTGATACTTGTTAGCACTGTGTTGTAGGGTGTCTCACAGCCTGTGCATACAGTTTGTGTTAACATGCATAGTCTGGAGACTATTACAGATATAGGCGAACCATCTTTTTCTGACATTTCCTTTATATTGCATCATATATATATATGATGATATACATGTATATAAAATTGTTGTTGTTGTTATTGTTGTTGTTGTCACTAATAATAATAACATTAATATTATGGGGGCTTTCATATTAGGTTTCAAAAAAACAAAAACAAGGCTGAATAAGTAACCTGTCTGACAAACTGAGTTGACGTCTTATTGGCCTAGACAATTACAGCTGGTCCTAGTTGTTTCCTCATTATTATCCAGTGTTATCCACTTGATATATTGTGGAAGGAGCCGTTTGAGCTATACCTCCTTCAGCTATCGTTGGCAAAAGGCATAGATCTGCTAGTCAGTGTGTGAATGCATCCAATCATCAAAACGCTTGAGGCAAGAGATCCATTATGTGCTGGCAATGAAGATGAATGGTTCTTATTACCTCTCCAAGTTGCATCTTTCAGTTAGGGATTTGTCCCTAAAGTCAAGTCTGTTAGCTGAGAGTCCATCCCTCTACTGCACAAAAGGCTCTCATGTGCTTCCAACTATGCTCCTCCTGGTAGACACTGATTTCCACAGAGACTGTGATCTAATCTTTTCAAAACACACCCATGACAGACTCTCCTGGGTTCATTATGTCCTCTATTCTTGTACATACTCCGGGTCACAGTGGGGACTGACAGCTCCGTCATTAGGTTCTGTCTTTTCCGGTTCTGATCGGTTGAGTTATTTCCACCACTTGGGTTTCACCTTGTCATCATATGTGTCCCTTCATCTATTTCAGGCCCTCAGCTAATTATTCTTCAAACTTCCTCGTTGCCACTCTCACTGTCCTTGCCTAAATTCTCATATTGTGATGGATGTGGTTGCTCTTCAGTCGGTTTACCCAGTCCAATGCACAGTCAGGTGGTGCCATTAATTTCAGTTAGGTCCCAGCTGTTGATTTGTGCCATCCAGGGGACACTATTGGGAGGTCTGGGTTTTTATTCTTTTTTTTTCAACTACCTAAATAATGATTACAAACATTTATATTGACAATAATTTACTGTGAAGCCTACATTTAGATTTTAAATAAGGACAAAATGCCTGCGCTGAAGGTATTGGCTTCCCGGAGTCTTGTTA
Organism: Trinectes maculatus; assembly: GCA_016785345.1. Classification (NCBI taxonomy): domain Eukaryota; kingdom Metazoa; phylum Chordata; class Actinopteri; order Pleuronectiformes; family Achiridae; genus Trinectes; species Trinectes maculatus. The sequence goes on along the minus strand of JAFBJQ010000211.1, from coordinate 268,638 downwards.
TCAGAGTGTAATTGTTAAACAATCGATGAGGACTCTTGGGACTCACTCTGCCTGGCCAAGAAGTAATCTTGCAAAAAAACATCACATAGAACCACAAAACACAATTTTTTTTCTTTCACTTTGGCTTTTTATGGAGGAAACAGAGATACAGTATACATCATTATGGACCATTTTTTACGTAACACATATCCTGCTCCATCAGGTGGCAACCTTACGTGTTCTCATGCTTGTTCCAGTCAATAGGCCGGTGTTTTTTACGACTGTTGTTGGACCCCGTTATCGTCATAGCAACCCCAGCTTCATTTAAAAAGATGAATCATGCTTTAAAAAGCCTTTAAGAGACACTGTGTAGTGTACAGTGTAGAGTTCGCCCATGGTTTGGAGCCTCTACATCATCGGTAATAATCTGCCACTGTGGTTGATAAAGCTGCTAAACCACTGCACACTGACTGTCCAATAAGGATGTGCTGTAAAGAAAATCTTACAAAAGGAGAAGACGCTCAGAACAATTTAAAATTTTGGTCCACTATAAAAAACAGTACTTTTTTTTCCTGTGAACTCATATGACAATATTAGAAAATGAAAAATGGGAGCCATCAGGAGAGCAAGACCTCATGACAGCTCATCAGGTGTGACTTAAATAATGGCTCAGAGACGAATCCAGATCATGTGGTCGCCTGTATCAGCCCTGTGGATGCCGCTGGCTTTGCTCCACGGAATGTACAATTTTGGGATGACATCTTATGATTTCCAAGTGCTTGAAATAACAACAACTAGAGTGCTGTGTTTCTCTGCTGACGCACAGTGCAGACCCAGTGTCAGTGTGTGTGTGAAACTATAAAACTGATCACCTCTCAAAGCAGACAATTGGAAATGTGACATGGCTTCCTTTTAATTTCAGCCCATTAAGGGTGTGTTACACTTAACACGCAAAACGTTGGCAGCTAAGTTTCACAAAATGCATTAATGAAGCACAGCCCTTCTGTCACTTGCTGTGGACGTTTTGATTAGTTAGAATGGCAACAACAACACTTCATGGAAGCCACCAAATGTCTACCCAGATCAATCAATCAATCAATCAATCAATCAATCAATCAATCAATCAATCAATCAATCAATCAATCAATCAATCAATCATGTGGGAATGGTGGCAAAGAGGCCAGAGAGGTAGGCTTGGGACCAAGAGGTCGTCTGTTTAAATCCCATACTGGCCGATTTGGGTGAAGCGCCACCATCTGTCCACTACTGTCCACCACTTTGGGCCCTTGAGCAAGGCCCTTTACCCTCTAATGTGCTCCCCGGTGTGCCATAAATAGTTGCCAACTGCTCTGCATGTGTGTGCTATGTGTGTAATCATATACTCATGTATCATATACATCAAATGGGAAATATATTTGTTGAATTACCCCTTGTGATATTATATTATATTATATTATATTATATTATATTATATTATATTATATTATATTATATTATATTATATTATATTATAATATAATTCAATCAATCGGTCTTTCTGACAGTGTGCGAGCCAGTTATGCTGAGTAATCACCTCTCAAAACAGTGAAGTGAATGAAGGTTTAGTTGCAGAAAAGGTGAACAGGAAAGAGATAAGAGGTGAAGTTCTCCTATTTACTATTTTCCTCATCCTATAATAACCCTGCTCCTTCTCTTAGTTTTGTCGGCTCACTTATGAATATTGACACAGCTTTAATCACTGCTTTATGTTTTATGTACATTATATTATATTATATTATATTATATTATATTATATTATATTATATTATATTATATTATATTATATTATATTATATTATATTATATATCAATCGGTCTTTCTGACAGTGTGCGAGCCAGTTATGCTGAGTAATCACCTCTCAAAACAGTGAAGTGAATGAAGGTTTAGTTGCAGGAAAGGTGAACAGGAAAGAGATAAGAGGTGAAGTTCTTCTGGTTTAATTTACTATTTTTCCTCATCCTATAATAACCCTGCTCCTTCTCTTAGTTTTGTCGGCTCACTTATGAATATTGACACAGCTTTAATCACTGCTTTATGTTTTATGTACAGCAGATAGCGTTCATCCGGCCCCGGTGTGGTGATAAACCGCACCAGGGCGAGGGCTCGCACTAAAAGCTTTAGTGGTTATGTGTTTACTTGTGCAGTGCAGTTGTGGTGTGATTCATTGTGCCAGAAAAATCACAGGCGAAAGTATGATGTCGTTTGTTAAGTGCTGCTAATTCAGCTCTCACAACAGGTGTCATCACTTCATCATCACCACTGGACACACAGTCTGAACACACATTTAAACCCCAGCAGAGAGCAGATTGAATTTTTTAGTGCCATTTGTTCACAGTCACTCAATATATTGCCCCAGAATTGGTTCTTGTAATTATTGCTGAGTTAAGACTTAGATAATAACCATACTTTTAATCTGGAATGGCAAATAATCTGGAATGGCAAACAGTCAGATATTTAAATATTTACATAATGGAAGACTATTCAGATACTAGTATAGTTTTAAGTAATAGTAATAGTTTTAACTTTTTTTTCAGGGGACCGGCCTCCTGCTGCAGACCCCCCTGTCCTGAGCTCATGTCTGAAAACAGCATTCGATTGTGAACGCAGTAAATTTACATGTAAGCACTGTCATTGTGCAAATTGTGTGACTCAAGTTACAGATTCTTCCGATAACTTTGTTGCCGAGTCATCACAGCCAGGGCAGTGCACTTGTGTAGGGACCGTGGCAAACATACTGCACTTATAGTGCTATAGTTTTCTAGTTTAAAGTGCAAGCAAAGTGTTTCCAAACGGCAGCAAAAATACAGCTAAAAGAGAATGTAGCCTTAAGAAAAAGAAACAGAATAGTTCTGAATGGAAGGAAAGTGAAGTATACTGCAGATGTATTGATATGCTCGAGGACTGGCGTTATACATGCTGTGTATTTATATAGGTTTTATTGTCTGTAGGTTTTATTGCACAACAGTCCACCATCTCAAAGTGCCACCTACTGCCTCCTGTATACTGCCTCTGGCTGCTTCTGCTCTGATGTCCAACAGAGACATAGCGAGGCCATGCCAGCACTGCAGAGTTCTGTAAAATATTCATCATCAGCGTTGGCGGTTTACTTTTTTGTTACGCCAAATGTACACAACAGACTTTATAACTTAGTTAGATTTACTTAAAAAAAACTTAAACACAGCTAAACAGTGCATTAATTCAGCAAATTCATCACACTAGTAAGTATTTACAGTACTAACTGACAGTACGTGCCTCCATTTTGTTTGCGCAACAATATGGGAATAAGTTTTTGCTACACTAGTTCTTGTTATTAGAATCAACTTATAATTGGTTTGGGTCTTTTAATTGAAAATAATGTCATTATAGCAATGAACAATATCACTAGCCTTTTTTTCTTGTATGAAGATGGCCCGGTTACAATCTGTTTTGCAAGGGCAGATTGCATTGTGCAGTTTAGATGATGACAGGGACTGTTAGAGCTGACTGACTCTCTGGAATCACACAATTTGGAGTGAATCTAAAGCAGTCTATTGACATGACAAACATGGCAAATGCAAACTAAAGCTATCCAGATAAAAAAAATGACATTTGTACTCAAGGGAAAAAAATGATTCTATAGTTTGAATGAAAGGTGAGGTAAGGACACTTCTTAGTCCTGAGACACACCCTCAGTTTTGTTTCTGTCTGCAGCCATAATTACATGTAACGCTGTTACAGTTCATCTTTATCCTCTTTATACGCAGCGTTTTGCACGTTGATGTTATTTCATTGCAGACACTGTTCTGACTCGAGCCATTTAAAGACACATATACATTCTCTCGCTCTTCCTCTCACTGCTGTCTCTCTCTGGCAGTGTGCGAGGAGCGGCCAGGGGCTTACACTGCATCAGCCCTGCCCATGTGAGCGTCTCGCCGAAACTCTAAATTCAATGTTCATAGCAGAGCATGGCTACTGAGTTTATTAGTAATGCCAGCCATGTTGTTGTTTGGCGCGCAACGAATAAGAGGCTTGCAAGGGAGGCTTATCTGTGAGGGGAGACACAAACACACATACACAGACGGGCAGCACAATACAGAAACGTAATCAATACAAAAAGGCAAATATGACTACACACATAAAGCCTCAGTGTAAACACGGATAGGAACACATCCACTGACACACAAAAACACAGGCGTTAATACAAGCAAACTCATAAACATATGTACACACAGGCTGTCTTTGGCCACGCTGAAGTGTAAACAAGTAAAAGATGGTTGTGGAGTGATTGTCGTCTCGTTGTGTTGCTACATGAATACGAGGCTTGCAAGGGAAGAGGTCTTATCTGTTTGGCAGTGCACACTCTCTCTTTGACACACACAGACATACACACACATGCACAAAGACACATCTGTGCACGTTGAGAAGCCATATCGGAGGCTGAGCAGATAACATTGAGAGGCAAAGGCTAAGGAACTGATCTTACCATGAATGGAGCATGTACAGCGTAACACACACACACACACACGTGAACAGTTCCCTAGGTTACAGAGCAGATGTTATGACCTGAAGCACAGTTTCCCAACAAGGCGAACATGACTAACAATGCTCTTAGCTTGGTGTATGGATGTGGTGTGAAAGGCACGAGAGCGGCGCATGCTGCCATATGCCTGTGGCAGTGCACACTGAGGGCTGTTTGGAGAAAATGAATTACGCTCACATGATTACAATCTGTTAACAAAACTGGAAGCAGCGAGAGCTCAGCTATTCAACTGCCACTGGTTACAGTAAAGAAACAGGATAAGTAATACGAGGGTGGCTTGTTCATGTAGAGCTGAAATTAGAAAAGAATTTACAAATACGATTTGTAACTTCCTGAAGACACTTTTTATTTACTATTTATGCCTCATTAGTTTTCACCAAGTCACTGAGAGTCAGTAATAGAAATTTGTACGGTGCAGTATTGTGTGTGTGAGCAGAAAGTGAAGACGTTTGTAATGATGTCATGAAGTGCGACTTAAGTTATTTTGGGTCTTCTCGGTCTGGATGTTTGGTTTAGAGTCCCATTCATTTTCCCCACAGACATAAGCTTGTTCCAGCTGAACTGTACCTCATCTGAAAAGCTGACATGAGGTGCAAACAGAATCAGAAGACAGCAACGACAGCAGTGACACCACATGAGTGAAATATGTGCATCCCATTAAAGCCAATCGTGGTTTGATAAAATGTAACGAAACCAATATAAGTGAAGCAATCCTTGATTTTTGATCGATAATGAGTCTCAGTCAGGACCAGTGGAAACGATGCTTCTGCGCACTGTGGTACATGAGGGGAAGTGAAAGTCCAAAAACACAATTATCAGTTTTTGAAATCTGAAAAAAAATTAGAAAGAGAATTCCGGTTTGATGTCAAAGTTTGATATGTTTAAAGTATGTTTAAATTGAGTCTTTTTAGTTTTAAGGAACTAGTGCAAAAATGAAAAGATAACTAAGCTGGTGTGCGTTTGCGTGTGTGCATGTGTGTGTTTGAGTCTCTGTGTGTGTCCGCGTGTCTCTCTGTGTGTGAGAAAGTGTTTCTGGTCCTTATTATCTTAAAACAAAGCTGACTGTGTCAGAGCTGTCGAAACGCTGGCTGCTAATGAACCTCATACTAAATCTATAGATGCTTCATACACTATAGATGAGTCAACAGCATAAAAGGCCCACTTTAGTGTTCGAGTGCTTCACCATTGGAGATTTAGTTTTTTTTTATGTGGTTGCAGCTCAGCACATAGTTTGGTTCTATGTTTCCTTGATCTCTACAGTTTGAACATCTTTCGCCACAGTCAACACACAAAAGAAATGATGAAAAGGAATGATTGATCTTGTTGGAATGAAGGTTGACAGTGTCAAAAACCATGCTACAGTAAGATCACTTTGTGCCAAGATCAATGATGAATTTAAAAAAAAAGTTCACTTTGTTCACATGATTCATAGTGGTTGATGTCAGTGCCCACTATGATTTAGTGTACAGAGGAAATTTTAGAAGCAGATCTAGGACATGGCCATAGGAGCCATGTTGGCCAAGTCGATAGGTTTCCTTTGAAGATGACAGTGTATCTGTAACGTGGCTAATAATGCTTTAATGTATGACACTGTCCTTTGGGGTTGTTGTACACTTCAAAGACACATGGATGTATAAATATAGAGAACACCAGCCAAGAAGAAGCAGCAGGAATCGTCAAGGATTTGTCAGCCTACGGAGCAAGACAGTTTTTTTAATTAATTGGATAAATAAAATTGGATTAACAAACATTGCTCCTACACTTCAGGTCAAAAACTACACTAGCAACAAGCAAGAACCGTCGCTGGACCCTAGTTCCTTGGAGCCACCGTGAGCATGGAGCAGTCGAGGTCCAACACACCAGCCAGTCTTAAGGACCACAGAGCAGAAAAGATCATTCAGCTTACAAAATTCATGGTGCTCATTGAAGGTTTGAAGCTTGCTGACTCAAATGTAGATCAAGTGGAAGTTCTTCACGGTGCATTCCAAATGGTGTACAACGTGTTTGAGGATATACAAGCTGCTCTCGCCGCCCAGCTGTCCGAAACTGATAGACAAATAGACCAACAGGATTGGTATGACCCAAAAGCCACGACTTTCAAGACCTTTATGGAGGACACTAAAAACTGGTGCGCCGCAGCTAAGAAGGTATCAGAGGCAACAGTTAAGAGTGAACCTGGTGAGCCTATCCTGGATGACATCAGACTGGCGCTGGAAGCTGAAGCTGCAGAAGTTAAAGCTGAAGCAGAAAGGCAGCTGAAATTTGTCGCAGAGAGGCGAACACGGCAGCTGAGAGCTAAACTGGAGCACCTTGAGCTGGAGGCAGCCTTGCAACCTGACACTATGAGAAGTACCCACAGTAACGCATCAAACCTTAGGCTAACCTCACAGGAGGAAAGTGCTAAACTAGCTCCAACCACGAATCAAGAAGGACAAAAGGTCGCCGGCATATCAGTGCAGCCCTTGGCAGGCGCACAAGGAGATGTACCTCATAATAATAACCACCAGCAGGAGGACAGGTTTTACGGAGCCATGGAGGCGATTGCAAAGCAACAAACAGAGATCACAGAGGAGGTGCCCGCGCAACAGACAGAGACCACAAAGGAGACACATGCACAACAGACGGAGATCACAAAGGAGGTGCTCACGGAGCGGCCTTGTCTCCCCCTTAGGGAAGTTTCACTGTTCAGCGGTGAGCCTCTCGCATACAAATCCTTAATCCGAACACTTGAATGTGTCGTGGAAGAGAAAACCAACAGTAATGTGGACAAGTTGGACAACTTGCTACAGCATACCGTGGGCAAACCACAGGAGCTTGTCCGTGCTTGCGAGCTTAAGCCAGCTGAGAGGGGCTATCAAGACGCCAAAAGTCTGCTCCAGGAATATTATGGCAGCGAATCAGAGATATCCAGGGCTTACATAGATAAAGCCTTAGGGTGGCCTCAAATCAAGCCAGAAGATGGCAAAACATTGAGTGCCTATGCTCGCTTTTTGTTGGGATGTAGGAGTGCGATAGGTGCTAGCGAACGCATGGGTGCAATGGACATCCCTGAGAATATGGAGATTGTGGTCTCAAAGCTTCCTTATGAGTTGAGGAGAAGGTGGAGAAGAAAGGAATGCAAAATCCAGGAGAATGAAGGAGGCAGAGCAGATTTCTCCCACCTGGTGGACTTTATCAAGAAAGAAGAAAAGATATCTTTGATACCACTTGCTGGATCAAGTGTCTCAAAAATTACCAAGCCTGGAGAGGAGACTACCAAAGAGAGACAAGGAGAGTGCTCGTTTGCTACAGGCATACAGGACCCAATTACAGTCCGTGATTACGTTCTGGCTTTTGTGGTCGGGGTTGTTCTCGCTCTGGCTCCTGTTCTCCTTATTCATATAGGCATGTGGCTGTGAAGTGTATGAGGTTGTCACAACCCCAAAGCAAAGTGTCACCCATTAAAGCATTCTTAAAGCCACATTACAGGAAACAGGAATCGGTCAGGGATTTGTCAGCCTACGGAGCGAGACAGTTTTTGACACGATTTTTCTCGCTGATCTACCGGAGCGATTCACTTACACTGGACATCTACCGAGTCAGGAAAGATCTTAGGTTCTCATTGTTGTCAGGCGTATTGCAGGGAAGGCTGTACAAAGTAGTGGTAATTGTAGCTAATGAACATGACAATTGTATAAATAAAATTGGATTAACAAATATTGTTGCTACAATGGCTATAGGGTCACCCATATAGCCAGTAGCAGGACATTTAGGATTTGGAGCAGGTCAACTTCAGCAGTAAACTGGGACGAGGATGGTAAATTACCATTCCTGAACCCTGGCGATGGAGGGATGGAGGAGCCTAGTATCTGAACAACAAAGTGGAAGATGAAGATGGAGGATGAAGAAAGTGCAGTGTGTTCATCATGCCTCAGTCCACCACAGGCCAACACAGGCTCTGAAAGTCTCTTGTGTGTGACGTTTTGAATCACAGGCACACAGCGCACATGATAACGTCCCTGCTGGTTCATCCAAAGAATAACAGACCCCTAAGAAAAAGAAGACGGGAGCGCTGTATAATATTATGAGCAACAGATGTTGAGATCACTGCAGACTGAGCCCTGGGGAAGGGAATATGGGAGGAGCAGAAGTAAGCACCATCTGTGGTCAACAAGCACTGGTTGAGATTATTGCCAGGGGACTGCAGGCATCGCCATGTGATCATGTGATCTCCCCCATTCACGCAATGCATCCTAATCAATCAATTTATTAATTGTCATCTGTCACATGACTAAGTCAGTGCTATTCCCTGGCTGAAGACTCATCGAGACACCTGTAGCTAAATGTATTGCCAATAACAAATGCTCATGAGATCAAGCTAATTTAAGATAGTAATGTTTATTGTTTACCTGCTTTATTTGATATGTTGTTAAAATACACCAATGCAGGCTTGATGAGATTCTGTCCATGCTACATAATAAATAGCTCTTATACTACAGCATGCAAAATCTCCCTCCTTCATGCACTGGCATAATGGCCAAGGTGCTCAAATTATCTTTAGTTAGCAGCTACACAGAATTTAATGAGGGTGAGCCCTCATTAACTTTAATTCCACAACAGAATGAAATGCGACTTGTGAGGGAGAACTTATTAGTCTGCTTTCTACGTGAATAACATGTAGTTTCACATTAAGTCCCAAAATGTATTTGTTGTTCCTTGCTATTGTTGATTACTTGAATATTTGGTAACACACTTGGTTTTTTTATGTAATAAATACATCTAAAATACTCTAATAATACTTTCTGGAATATCAATTTTCAGTTTATACACTGAGACATGATGTGAATAGATGTTCCTTAGTGTGTAAGTCTACACTATACTGTAGAGTTGAATAGTGTACAGTCTCACATAAAAAATAGAATCCAATAAGATTTTAATTGTCATAATTAACCTTTTCGATGGATGCTTGGGGGCTGTATGGGGTTTGAATTGGTTTAGCCTCTACCTTTGATGCAGGTTCATCAAACTGCTCATGCCTCTTAGTTTTTATACTTGTTCTCAGTCTGCAGTTATCACATCGTATGGCCCTTACAGTCTGTGACGAGCACCAAAAACATGAGCTGCTTTCTGTTGCCTAGCCTACTGAATCCACTGTTATTTCTGTGAGCGTTTCAGAACAATGGCATCTCTAAATACCACCTCTGGGGCCATTACACTCCGCCAAAGGAAAACGACTCTGCAGGTAATAAATGTGGTGGAGGAATTCCTGGACTGAGGCTTTAAGTCATTTGCTGAGTGTGTCGTTTCCTGACCACTCACCTGTGGGCAAAAGGATTCCAGCTAATATAACCTGCTGCCGTCTGCAATAGCCATAGCAGCTAATCAATAGCTTGATCCATAATGACAGAAGGGAAAAGCTCGAGCAGCTTATGTTGATACTGACAGCGCCTTTGTGCTCCCATCTACAGCTTTTGCAGTGCGACACGGACACCACCAGGCTTGGGGGTTTTCAAGCTTTAGTGGCAGCTGGTTGGGTGAGAGCACTGGGTGACCCAGTCAAATGCAGGCACGGGGACAGAATATAAAATAGAGGCTCTAAAGAGTTAAGGTTGACGGCGACGGTTCATAGGAATGGCAGTCATGCTTGGTCACATAATAAAACTGTCTAAAATAAAATATTTTACAGATACTGTTTTGAAATGGTAATACAAATTTCTGTACCAGTACCCCGGGCCATCTTGAATAGGTTAGCGGGTGTCTGATCACTGATGCAAGTCTCGCTGAGGGGAATTCTAACCAGCCGTCCAATTATTTCAGTCTCACCACTGTTTCCAGCATGGTCCCCTGATGATCAGGCGATCAATGCACTGATCAGCACCACTGGAAGCTGACAATTTCACTGACAGAATGTGAGGGGCATTGGTCAGTGACCGGACATGACAGTGCAGTGCTTGTTAAGAATGAGCTACTTTTTATATATATAATATTTTTTGATTAAGTAAAGGTAAGAATTATGTTTGGTGTTCTTGGTATTTATTTCGACTGGTCTCTAGTGGTCCATTGGAATAGTTGTGCCAAGACATCAATGCAACGACCGCTTTCCGGTGACACGAGGGGCAAATATTGAAAGAGAGGAAATGTTTGAGGATATGAGCTGAGGGTCTACTTTGAATTCAGTCCTCATCTACAGAGGACTCCTGTGAGAATGTCTATGTCCGATAAATCCCTTTATAACTCATATCTCCATATGTTTGAATCCAATTCAGAGGAATACACACCTGGTATATATTTTTCACAGATTTAAACTGACTGTGCTCAGGATGCTCGGACTTATTTGTTTCCGGTTTTTATATATGATCATTGGGACATGCAGATGTAAGCTGCAATAGCAGGTGTTTTTTTTAACTTTAGGATCAGTGTGCAGCATAATGTGTCGAGAGTGGTTTTCTAAAGACAGACTTTTCATAACCAGCTCATGGTGATGCCACCTTTTAGGTACACTCTCATCATTTTGTCTTGGCTGGTCAGGCTCATTCAACATTACCCTGCTCGGAGCCACATTAACTCTCATAATGTTTCTTTGTGTTATCTTCATGCAAATGTCCTGCCCCCACCCAGGCTGTGCGGAAGAACACAATGCTCCCGAAGTGATGAAAAATATTCCCATTAAAAGTTTTTACAAGTGAAATACTATATATAATACATGTTTTTCTATCGTCACATCATATTTTGTACATCATTATATCACACAACCAAAAGTCTGATCTCACCCTACAAAATATACAACTGTGTATGAATATACTCTACACAGTTGTAAGTATATCATAGGCATTATAGAGGAATGGTCTTCCTTCAGTTTAATGTAAGCATTTTGATAGTGATTTCCAACTTTGCTGAAGTCATCCTTTGATGCTTAGGTTTTCCAGTCATATGATGCATTCATGTAAACAACATAAATGACTTGTGAGAGTGACTGGTGACACATGACCTGAGTGTGTGTAGACCTGCAGTGAGACTATGAAACTGAAAGACTTCTGTAGAACAGCATTGGATTTCAGTCCCTATATGTAGGAAAACATACCGTATATAGTCTGTGTGGTAATATCCTTTGACATGATGTATATCTGCTTTTTTATGAGACTTCTCAACACTAACAGCTGATAGACAAATGTAATGGAATGAACGTCATTATGTACCTTACTGTATTTAGCAAATCAGTTTAATGGCATTGTAGTGCACTTTTTAAAAAAGACAATTTATTCACTGTAATTTAATTGTTTGTCAAAACCTGCAGGTATATTGGCTGTTACTCCCTCTACACTGACAGCTGGATAAAGACCAGACTGGTGGTTTATAGCCAAATCCACCACCTCCCAAATCAAACCATCAAACTAAATTGATGGACCTGATTAGGCTTTAAATGGTTAATCAATTATCAATTGCCCCATTTATGACCTGAACAATGTAATAGTGATTTCAGTGGGGAGCAATCCCATCTGCCACCTGTCAATGTCTTGTGGACTTAAACAGCTGTTTGGGGCTAATCAATAAACTGATAGGACAGGAGCAGTAGCCTGAAGGTTAGATTACGCCACGTTATTGTCATGGCCGATCGTTGTGTGGGACTGATGGGAATCTAGTGTTGCACAGTAGTGTTCCCTACTGTGTTTAGCTTGTTCAAGAAGAAAGTAATATAAAACCATTCTTTTTATTTGTCGGTGCACACATACACATACATACATACACATACGTACACACACACACCCACACACACACACACACACACACACGCACACACAGTTTCTCTGATGATACACACAGCGGCATGTTTAAGTTGAAGTGTGTGTGGGGGGGGAGGGGGGGGAAGAGTGAGCGAGAGAGAGAGTGTGTGTGTGGTGTGTGTAAGTGAGAGAAAGAGAGAGAGAGAGAGAGAGAGAGAGTGTGCGTGAGTGCAGGTTATAGATGTAGGTGTAGGCCGCCACAGCGCAACACACGGACTGAGACTGCTTCTACAACTTCCATGCAGCAGATCTCAAACTGAGTCAAGCCACACAGAAACGTCACGACATAGACCGGAAATAAGGGTATTTGTACTTCAAAATAAACGCCCCTGTTGTCGAGTTGAGCTCTTGAAGTCTAGAAGTGTGGAATATTGATAGGGTTTAGTTTGGTAAAGTAAAGTGGGCTTACATTGTCATAAACACAGTGATGTTGCTCTCAATGTATATATACAAGTGTGTGTGTGTGTGTGTGTGTGTGTGTGTGTGTGTGTGTGTGTGTGTGTGTGTTACCATCAGAAGCTACTTTATTCTGCATTCAATTAAAGTGGCATTCACAATGTTAAATTTTTAAATTTGTTTCTAGTTGTAACAACCACTCACACAACTTTCAGTATGGCTCACATTCACATAGTTCGTCTATATGCACCACACAGACATCACAAGCAACATGGTCTTTAGTGTTTTGCCCAATAATAATCTGGATTGCTGACTGGATGATGATAGCAAATTTTATAACATATTTATTCTTATCAATATATTACTTATACGGGTGTATACGTTTGCTTGGATAATTTGACTCGACTGCTTGCTCAACCTGAGTTTAGACCCTTATCTTATTCAAATAAATGATCAGATGTCTTGATGCTGTCAATATCTGCATTGTGTATACACAGTCACATTAAAACATAAACAGATATATGCACATACTGTAGCCTACAACTGTTGGAATGAGGTCAAACGTAACAACTAATCACGTTTTGATTTTAATTAAATTTTAATACAAATATCAAGGAGACCATTCATATTTATTAGACATCAGAGTGGGTTGTAACGAGGAAGGTTTTTTTATTTTGAAATCGACAACAGGAAGTGGTGGTCGTATACCCGTTTAAACCTGACGGGTGTCCTGCCCGTTGCGCTGCGTGGATTAACGGTGCGGGAGAGCAGAGCGGAGACACCGAGGAGCCGCAGCAGGACTGTGCCGCGTAACGCTCCCACAGCCTCACCGGGACCACCGGGACCACCGGGATCACAGCCGCCATCCATCTGTTCCCAGGCTCCGTCTCTCACCCGAGCGCACAGCACGCGCACAGACCCGAGTTGAGAGAGGGCGAGCGACACTTGCACAGGACTGGAGAGAGAGAGGAGCTCGAGCCTGTGAAGTGAACAGGTAAAGATCCCGCGTGCAGACGGTGCATGTGACGGTGTCCAGCGGAGCAGAGGGCGCTCAGTGCCGCGGTGGATTTACCGACTGGTGTCATTACGCACCGAGCCCGTCTCACCCTCTTTACCCGGATACGCAGACTTTTACCTGGGATATATCCTCTTCTCATATCGGAATTTTTTTTGTTATAATAATAATAATTATTATTATTTGCCTATATCACCTGCGCGAGGGCAGCGACCCACCCGGCGGGTGAGGAGGAGGAGGAGGAGGAGGAGGAGGAGGGAGGAGGCTACACCGGCCGGGAAGGAGAGGAAGAAGGAGAGAGGGAGAGAGAGAGAGGCTCGCGGATGGGAGTGTGTGCGCTCAGTACGGGGATGGAGGGATGAGACCCGGGGATCAAGGCGGGGAGACAGAGAGAGAGAGAGAGAGAGAGAGGGAGAGAGAGAGGGAGAGAGGAAGGGAGCAGCGCAGGAGGATGTAGCCGTCGGCCAAGCGGACGCACCCTCTGTGGAAGACTGGATTGAACTGTAAAGCCGAGCGGAATACAGCCAGCTAAAGGATATTACACACACACACACACACATATGCATATACATATATATACATATATATGTGTGTATATATATATGTGTGTGTATATATGTATGGCCCGTGTTGTCTGAGCGGGAACGTGTGTGTGTGTGGAGTTCCAGCCGCACTCAGCCTGGTCTGTTCATCATGGGATGTGGAAAGTTAATTGCGCCCTGACGCACGGTGAATAAAAGGAAGCGCATCCGGAGCGGAGCGAGGTAAACTTCTCCCACTCTCCTCTCCTCTCCTCTCCTCTCCTCTCCTCTCCTCTCCTCTCCTCTCCTCTCCTCTCCTCTCCTCTCTGTGTGTCCAGCACACGGTGCTGTCTGTCTGTCTGTCTGTCTGTCGGTGTGTCTGTCTGTCTGTCCTCCTGCTCCAGTCTACAGCTCAGTGTCTCCTCACTGAGGGATGCAGGCTGCGGGGATATGTGCGGGGGGGTGGGGGTGGGGGTGTATATGTTGTGGACTTTCTAGTCTGGTCGCTGTAATGGGGCGGCGGGTGTATTTGGGCGGTGTGTGTGTGTGTGCACGCGCGCTCGCGCTGGAGGTGGGGGTGGGGGGGTGATACTGTATGTGGGAAAACCAGAACATTGCAAGGTCAAAATTGAGCCCAGTGTAAGTTTCTCTCTCTCTCTCTCTCTCTCTCTCTCTCTCTCTCTCTCTGTGTGTGTGAGTGTGTGTGTGCGGTGGGTTTCAGTGGCAAGGCTATGCTTCAGCAGCGCAGCACCGTGAATAAACGTCAGTGTGCGTGTGTGCGCGCGCAGAAGGAGCGCGTCTTCTTCTGCTCAGCGTTAAAGCCAGTCAGATGTGGATGTGGACAGGTGGATAGATGGAGCAGGCTGTGAGGGCAGTGCAGCAGCACACTGCACCTGCACCTGAGAGGACAGACAGGGACAGGTAGAGGTGAGACAGATGAGAGACAGAGACAGGCAGAGGAGAGACAGGGAGAGAGTGAGACAGGCGGAGGAGAGACAGAGAGATAGGTAGAGGAGAGACAGAGACAGGCAGAGGACAGACAGGGACAGACAGGGACGGACAGGCACAGTTGTTGTGTCCGGTTGTTTATTTGCCTCTGTGACAGTGAAGTTAACATGAAATCTGTTGGGACAGTTCAGATAAATACAACGTGTGGTGTGATCGTGCTTTGCGTGTGCGCTGCTGAACCACTGCCCTGTTCCTTTGCTGGAAGGAGATGGAGTATTCATATTGTTCTCTCTCTCTGTGTATGTGTTTCGTGTGTGTGTGTGTGTGTGTGTGTGTGTGTGTGTGTGTAACTTGATATAAGTCAACAGTATTTAAACAAAAACACAGTGTTTCTCCTGGATTGTGGTTTTTGTCAGGTTGGTTCCATAAATGTGGAACTATAAATGTTTGCAGCAGTATGACGGCTTCATGTACAGCAGGGTTTTTGCACTTTGCACATGTTCCTACTGTGGGCGTTTAAAAAACATGCAACCTAACCAAGTACATATTGTGCTCACCTTTGTTCCTCGACAGTCTGTCACACTCACCAACTGGCACCACACACAAACATGCACACAAACACACATAGAGAAAATGGGACTGATCCAGCCAAACTTCATTCCCCCCAAAACAAACTGGAATCAGCAGCGTCAGAGATCTGATGTCAGAGAAACAGACGTATGTTTGCATCTCATGTTCTGTTTATGACAAGCACACAAATACGTGTGAATTCTGAACAGTGGCTAAATGTGCCAGGAGAAGGAATATCCCCACCCCCTGGCTCCATCTGCTTCATCTGCCAAGTCGCTGAGCTTAAAAAAAACCAAACAATGACCCTGATCTGACCTCTTTAATGAACATACACCAACTGGTGTATGCATATATGTTTGTGTGAGAGATAGTGTTAAAGGGTTTTTTTTGACAATCAGCTTTGACAACATATCTGACTATTTTCAGCCTGTTAGTCAAATAATCAATGGATTGATTGAGTAAATAATCATCAGAATCCAAAATGGGAATTACACATTTCAAATTGCTGATGACACCTCCACCAACAACAACAGGAAAATAGTGTTTTTACATTAATGCATGAGTGATACTAGTCAAGTGCTGTTGTTTATGTAAGTGTAACATGGAACAGTAGCTTTTACAGCGTCACATTAGTACTTAAATAAGGAAAACTACAACTAATAACATTGATTATTATTGTTGTTGTAATTCGTATTATTGTCTTAGATGTTTACCATAGCATTCCGTTTTCATTCTGTTGCAAGTGTAATCACATGTTGTGAAGCTTATTTCCGGTTTTGTTTTGTTTTTTAAGATAATGTGTTTTTCCTTATTAAAATTAAGTTAAATGAAGAAGACAGACCAAAGATAGGTGAGAATATGATTGTACAACATATTTTGTTGGAATACTCTATAATGTCTTAGGTATTGTGTGTAGTCTTCAACAGTAACAGTCAGAGGTTGGAAAATGAATGTTTGTTGTAAATCAGTTAAATGCTGGCAAGTTTTATATGTACTCCCCAGACAGAAAATAAATCTAAAAAAAAAAAAAAAACAACACAAGCTTTATAAAACCATGATTTGCATCCTGGGCTCTGCATTCTGATTGGCTCTTTGGCTGAGTAGTAAATTGGTAGAAATGATCTCAAATGACTGTTCTAATCAAACCTTTTCCCAATGAGGGTGTGCAGTTTAATGTGTCTGTAATTAGGACTGTGACATGTCAACATTTGTAAATTGCCCTCCTCCTTTTTCTCCGCCGTGGCTCTATCTTCTGCCAGATTGGAGTTTCATCGGTTTGTACCGGTACAGTAGCTCGCATTGATTGATCAAGGCAATACATTTATGCACACGAGCCACTCATGCTGGCGCTAATGGCCCGTGGATATGGAGGCATTATGCAAATGGTTCCCTGGCTCTAGTAGAGTGTGGGGGGAATGAGCAAGGTGGAGAAACTGGTGATGTTTAGTTCATTTTAGTTGCGTTTAGGCTCCTATTTATGTCTGAAAGGAGTGGTTTGCTGTGCCATTAGGCTCGGGATGAATGGCACTGCGTTTGTGTCACTGATTGTTAAGTTTCACAGAGAAAAGTACGACAGAAAAGAAAAAGGTTGTAGATACAGCTGACTTTGCCCCCAAGATTTTGAAACATATTTTGCTTTACAGACATCAGTGCCGGATGAATAGCATTTACAGTTGTTTGGAACCTAAGGATAAACATCTGCTCCGCTCGTACGGCTTGCCGTGTTTGTTTATGTGCACATTCATTGCATTTTTATAATGCAAGATAACTTTCCACTCCTTAATGGTGCATATAGTGCAGACAGAGAGACGAGGCAGTGGAGGCATCTCTGCTAGCCTTTCTTTTTTTTACAGTCTCCCTTATTATTTTTGTTTCTTATTCACGCCTCAGCCTACAAAAAAGGAAAACAAATGCATGGGCTCTTATCAAGCTGTAGTACATGGGAGCAAAGAGGGTTTAAAGACTGTTCTTTATTCTTTATAGGGGCAGGGTTTTTTTATTATGCTCATCTTTCTTCTTGCCCTCTGTTTATCTCCATGCAACTCTCTCCCTCTTTTCTTCCCTCTGTTTAGCTATCTGTCAGAGGGCTGCAGAATCCTGCAGAGTGGGTGGTGGAGCTCTAATTCAATTTATTCTGCTGCTCAGAGACAGACAGAGAGAGCAGGGGAGAGACAGTGAGAAGACAGAGTGAGATAGGGGGAAGGATGGAGACCACAGATGTTAGGGAACATTTCCCATTAGCAGTGGAGAGGCAGGCTTTATAGGAGGCTGGCCTGATGCTGTGACATCTACACTGATTCTGCGGGTGACTGGATTCATGTGTGTGTGAGTGTGTGGTCATTCTCAGTGAAAACAATATGTTCAAAAACTGCAAGCAGTGATTCTGAAGTAAGACAACAAAGACAAAACATTTTCCTTTCTTCATTTCTGACTCAGCTGTTGGCTGATATGTATAAAATTAGTATTATTATTATTCATTGTATTATGCTATGGTGGGGAATGGGTGGAGGGTTAATGGACATTTTTATCATTGGCATTCCTCATCGTAACATTTGAATGCTCAAATAGTGAAAAATTATAAAATAAATAACAAAACATGTTGCTTGGTCTTGAAATGTTAAATACATTTTATGCAAAGTGGTCCCCTGTCCTTGATTGTTTTATGTCATCCCACTCAAATAATTTGCAGAAATCAGTTATGATGTTCCTCAGGGTTCCATTTTGGGTTCTCACCTTTTTGTGCGTTTACGGTTTCATGAAGCATCCGAAATATGAAAATGCAAGTTATTCTTAGATTTAGTCTTCCTACGACCTGAACAACCTTGTCTTAGATGTTGGAGAAGTTTTTGTAGCTGGGTGGAATCAAGTCTCACATCTGCATAATCTATCACTACATTTCTGAAAGACCTCGGGGACCTCACATAGAATGTTGGGCCTCACTCAAAGTCATGGAATGAATTAAACATGGCTGTTATTGGCCTGGTGGACCCCAATTTAGAATGCAGGCACTGGCACTTTCTGGTTTATCCAAGAATACTGGGCAATATCATATAATTTCCATTTTCTTATGTGCAATTTGTCAATATTCTGCCAATATATGTTCGAGTACTGTATACCCCCCGTGGAGACCCGGGCTAGAATAGGTCCCCAGAACCCCACTTGCTGATCGTAAGAGGCAACAAATGGGAAAGGATGTGATGTGCTGTAATGTAATGACCATGGCAGCAATGCAACAAACTGGATGCCAGCTGCCACAAAACACCACAGAAGAAGAAGAAGAAGAGTACTGTGTACTTCACAGGCAGTTACACCTTTATTCTAAAACATGGCTTTGTTGACATGCAATGCTGCTATAGTGGTGGCACTTGTGTTAGAACACAAGTACCTCAAATAAATGGCCTTTGGTTGCCAGGGCAGGATTAGTCTTTGGCTGTCTGGTCACGCTATTTAAGTTCCTGCTTAAAATCCCTTACAAATCTGTAATTACATCTGAATCGACTTGAATACTGTTGTTGTTGTTGTTGTTGTTTGTGTGACTGTGATTTTTTCTTGGAATTTCAGTTTATCTGCTCAATAACTGCAGTTGCTACTGTAGGAGTGATGTTTCTGTTCTTGTTTCTGTGCCATTTAAAACTGTTTGTTTTTATTTTAAAACAGTTTTTTACCCTGATCTATTTATTTGTTGAATATGTTTTTTGAGTTGTGTCAAATTAGGCAAAAACAATCGATGACATTATTTTTCTGTATATATACATAACCAGACAGAGTTGTGTCCAAGGTGTTTATTAGATATGAGAGTACATTTTTCCACCAGCTCTTCATGATGGTGATGAAAACCACTCGCCCCCTGACTTCTCTCACATGCTTCTTCACAGTCACCTGCGTCATGTCTGACACTGGATGCTGCCTCATGAGGCCAGTGGGAGGATGTCTGTGTGTGTGTGTGTGTGTGTGTGTGTGTGTGTGGGTGGGTGTGAGCGTGAGGAGTGGGTGACATGACAGATGTCAGACACATTGGGAAATAATGAGCTGTGTTCAGGTCAGATAACTGTCAGTGATGGACAGAGACACAGACTTCTGGCTTAGCAGTCCCACTACCCTGTCTGTCTGTGCTTGTCCAATACCACAATGTATAGATAGAGAACTATATTTATAACTAAGAGACTGGACATTAATGTCTCGTTGGACATAACTGAAAAGAAATGAAGACAGAGTTCCCCTCATTTTCCATTTTCTACACATCATCTTCACTTTATCCAAAGACTGGATTAGACTGTTCAAACATTTTATAGAGGTCAGAAGAGAGAGTGAACCCTTAGATTTGTCTTGCAATATGGTAGTTGGATCTCTATCTGGAGAATCTCTGCTTTAAAATATTGTCTTCTTGGTATGACTTATGGTATATGGAGAACATTTTTTACTAATGACTGAAGCTGGCCATCCCCCATACTAGACCCAGTTTTACTGTCAGTATAATTCTAATTATAAGTATTGCAGCACAGTTGTCATAGGGGGATTCCACCAGCAGACATGGCACCCAGTCTATGAAACTGGCCCACACTTCATAAAACAGTTTTAGATTATCCAGTCAAACGGTACGGTCGCTCTTCTCAAAGAAATCCCAAGGGTGAAATGTGTGAAACATCAATGCAGTCGTATTTTTTTGTAGTTCTTTTTTGAGAGAGCCTTTATAGTATTGACATTTGAAAATATCGTAAAACCACCTTTGTCGACAGGCGCAGCAGAACCAGAATTAGGCACGAACATTTTAAAACTCTCTTATTACACACTATTATAACATTATCCGGGTTACAACATGTTGAAACTGAAATGCATATGCAGTCAGGCGCCACCTGCACCTAATGGCCTGTCGGTTATCAATTACCATATGCATCTTCACTGTCCTCCACCCACAGACCAGCTGATGAACTCATTAAAATGTGTCCAACTTCAGCGTCTTCGCTATTGCAAGCTGATAACGTGTTGGTCTGTGATCGCGGCAGAGCTGCAGTGGTATGTTATGCCAAACTGAATTATTTTGTCCATCATGTATATGGAGTCAGCGGAACTCTCTGCTTCCCAGTGCATGCCACAGTATCTACGGTTTGTTTCCAGTTCCCACTTTTCTGCAAATGAATAGCAAACACACCTTATTGTGGTGTCCGTGGTGGTTTAAGCATTTGACAAAAACAAAAGAAATGATCTGTGAGTTATCTTTCCAGTTGTTTGTTGTGTCACTGCTTTCAACCACCGAGCATGTATTTTCAGTGCAAACCATGGTGATAAGATGTTTTAGAAAACCCCAAACTGTGTGAACTCCTGATTACAAAGCACATCACCAGGCTTTCATGAAAATTGGTTTATTTATGTTGTGCTGAATGAAGTGCTACCTGCATGTGTTTCATTGCTTGATATAAAATAATAAGATAAAAAATAAGCCAGAGGAAGAGCTAATAACAGCCCATACTTACCATGAACAAACAGAGACACTGCTGGAAAATGCTTTATTACAATGAATTGGAATTACAAACTACAAAGGGTTACTAAGTCTGCAGCATCTTATCCCTTCTTTTTCATGCCACTTAAAAAGATTATTGTATATATGGCCCATGCTCCAGAAAGTATACAGACATTATGGACCACCTCTAGGTACAATTTTCTCTGTGTGCATGTATCCCTGAAGAAAACACCCTTATAAGCAATCTCTATGGTGCAGCCCCATTCCACCTGTCAAGTTAAATACAAGTTAAAACCAATAGAGATCAGCCCTGCCCACTCAACAGCTATTACAGCCAAGCTTTGGTTGTAATAGCTGTAATTGTTAAGATAACAAGGTTGGTAAGGTGTAGCAGATTTTAAAAGACATCATTCGGAATCAATAAATTCATTATGCACAATACAGATTTATCTTGCTTACTGTAAGTGTAGATGTACGGCTTCGTTTGTGGGGTGTAGTGCTGGACATGGAGATTTTGGGCATTGCAGCAGCAGAGAAATGCCTATATCATCTGAGAATGCTGCTTATACAGTGAATCACTGTGACAAACAACTAAACAATATCAACCTCTGTCTCCATTTGTTGTCCAGTCTCAGCTGTTGCTTCAGCTTGAGCTGGCTCTGCCACAGCAGAATGCTGGATGGATGCTTCCTCTTCCACATCTCTTCAGCTGCCACAGCAGCACTTGTTTAGAAATATTTAAAGCAAATAAATTGTGTAACTAATCACACTAATTAGAGTGCTTAGCTTGTAAAGGCGCTTTCACTACCCTTATTGTTCCCTCACTATTGACAAGAATGTTTGCGGGGGTCCACAGTTTCAGGGTTGTTATCCACTAACATGATCAGTCAGTCTCAAATGGGCCTAAATAGTGGGACTATATCTGAAATAATTATAGTTGACGGACAGTGAAATAATAGTAAAAAATTATGTATAATACACAATTATAAGCATCTTCCCCCTAATTGAGAATCATAGACACGTTTTTTAGACTCACATTATATTTTTTGTCATCTTGTGGCACTATACAAGGTTATGGAGTATTAGCGACACTAATCAGTAGTTCTGTTTTGATCTATACTGTGTCACTTTCAGAAAATTCAATAGCTGCCTTTTCTTTGTGTGTTCTGAAAGAATCGAAGTGGGTTTGACTCAGCCATTAAGTATTGTTTCAGTGAATCAGCAACATGAGGCATTACGCTCGGGACAAGAACAGGAGAGAAGAGGGGAAGGGGACCACTGACTGCTGCAGTGAAAGTCGACATTTCAGTACCACGGACAGCTCATTGCAGGGATTGCTGGTGATTTAAGTTCAGTACCACATGCTAAAAACAGTATTGCTGCTTCAGGGTGAAAATGTATGAAGCTTCAACTATTTATAGGCTATTTACAACAACAGAATAATTGTTTAGGATGATGATTGTTTTGTTTTTTTTTTAAAAAAAACACTGTCTGAGAACTAGGAGGCTTTCTGTCACTAATTGCTTCACTACTGTGATGTTCTAATCAGCCGCACGAGGAGGTCATCAGTGATGAACGCTGTTGTTTTTTGGAGCACAGGGACTGAAAACTGAGTAGATTAAATGGTGCATTTAATTAAGAGGCTTGGGATCAGGAAGTCAGAGATCAGTATTGGCTCGTGCCAGCAGTAGCTACATTTAGCCTAGCTTGTTAGCGCATGCCATCTGTTCACACATAGATTAACACTCCACAGCAGGCACTGGCTATGGGTACATGGTTCAGGACTGTTTAGGCTGCTACACAGTAAAGCTGTCTCTGTTACACTGATAGTTCCGACTCTTGTTTCCTCTCTTTTTGTGTACTGAATTGCTTCTGTAGTCATTACCATGGTCATATTCAGGGTTTTAGAAATACTGCACCTGGATCCACTTAGCGAGCTTGGTGGGGCTTTCGATTTCACACGGTTTAGTCAACAACATTCATAACACTACATTGTTTGAATGTGATCAAGTCAGTTTGTGTTTGTGTTTGTGTCATATGCAGTTGTCCCCGGCCTCCGTAGGGATAATTTCTCTACCAACACGTTACACTAACTAAATGGAAAGTATAAAAGGTTTTGTTGACAGTTTATCAGTATGACACAGTCGGGTTGACATTAATGTTGCTGTTGCTGTAAACTGATTCAATTAAGTGAAACTGACTATGTAGTATGTAGATTTGTATGAATGTAGTATGAGCACATAGGCTGATCAACAGGGGTGGTGCACATGAAGATGTGTGTACATCAGGAGTGTTACCTTCAGATGCTCCCAGCTTTATTAGACAAATTTGCAGGTCACCTCATTAAAACCCCAAATCTGATCATCAGATCACACTTGCCTTTTCCTTTGATGCCAGATCCTGTATATTGTTTGTGAAGTCCACTCTCATCAGGTCATAGGACTCCACTACACCATGCACCATATACATATATACATATATTTATATTTATTTCTAAATGTTTCAACAAAAGAATCAATGCTGGTATGGATTTATCTTATTTACAGGCTAGTGGTATCGCAGATTATGGTTTTACACCTGAAATTCCAGCAATATTGTTTTGGTTTTTTGTTTGGAAATGATCATTCACTAGTGTTTGCAATGACCACATTTTTATTTTTTGAATAAGTAAATGTATTGTCTGAATAGACTTTCATTGTGTTTTTTTGAAACACTCTTGTAAAGTGTTTCATCAGTAGGCCGCTTGCACTGGCTATGTATGCTTTAGCTATCTGCCTTAAAAGCAGGCATGACTCAGAAATCACTGCATCCCACTTAGCTAGCTTTTACACTACATACCATAAATAGCAGCCAGCTACTCCTATCTGTTGGCTGTAATTTATTTATTTTTCTTTGGCACTGATGGCTTCATATATTTGGATGATGCTGTTTTGGTCTCAGGCAGTTGCTATATTATTATGTTGAGCAACCAAGTTCATTATTTTAGAGCAGTGAAGAAAACTAACTTGATTGAGATTTGTGATTTCAATCCCTTCTACTGACATTTAATCAGTGAAACAGGGCAAAGTGACCAGAAGGACAAATTGATCAACTGGATACTGGATACTGGAATATGGTCAAGAATCTGCATGAGATACAAATATAACAGAGAACCACTTTTTAAAACTCTTATCTGCACTATAGATGGTGATTAAACTTTCCCCAGCCTACTTTAGTTAATTAGTCCATGAATCTAATTTTGTGTAGTGTGTGTTGAAATGCAAGCTGAAATTTGAACTTTATATTCTGTATCCTCCTGGGACCCAGATTTCCTTTTCCTTCTAATTTCTAAACTCATTGGGGTCAAAGAAACATATCAGAATGTAGACTTTTTAAATTTATTTTTTAATTATTTTTTTTAAATCTATGACTATATTGTTATTTATTCATTTATTTTAAAAGGAAAGTTCCCAGCATGCCAGCCTGTCACATGACATACCTCCAGAAAACCTCTTTAGTTGACAGCAGGATTTAACTGAGTGTTTTGACGGACTTAAAATATGTGCCAATACAGAGGACAAAAGTCAATGGGCCTGGTACCAGGAGGATACAGTTCTGTACAGTATATACTCCATATACTGTATGTTCATATAACACGTTTGACTAAGTGTTTTTTATGTTCATATGAATTTACTGAACAATTAGTATGTGTGTATGTATGTATGTATGTATGTATGTATGTATGTATGTATGTATGTATGCATGCATGTATGCATGTATGCATGTATGTATGTATGTATGTGTGTATGTATGTATGTGTGTATGTGTGTATGTGTGTTTGCATGTTTAATTGCTACGTATATGCAAAAATACAGAATGTGAATCACATTAATACAAAACACCAGATTTGGCCTGTTAAGACAATGAAACTGTGTGTCTGTGTTTGTGTGTGTGTGTATGTGTGTAGGTGTGTGCGTGTGTGTGTGTGTGTGTGTGTGTCCATATCCTTAGGGGCTGTTTGTCCCTGATAATGAGCTGTCGTTTTGACGCTGTCAGGAAGGCTTGACCTCTCAGCCACCCTCCTGACACGGTAACAAACACACAATGTCCAGAGTGTGAACACACTGCTGTGACAGATAAATATGGTCTACTACTACTGAACAGAAACAAACCCCAAAAGCTGCAGTTGTAGGCCTTCTCTCTCACATACACCCCTGAAATAGCACATAACTCATTCCTTTACAGGACCATTGCAGTTTAGATACACAAAGAGATTGTGTGTGTAATTTTTCTGATTATACTGTATGTATATTCCTTTTCCCATAGTTTGCCAAACACATACTGTTGAAACCAATTATGTTACTGATTTTTTTGATCATGATTTACAAACTGCTTACTTAACAGTATTCGCAGTGTTGCAGGACATCATGAATAGATGTTGATTAAAGGATAAGATGTACAGAATATATATGATGGGGAGCCGCCCTGTGAGCTCTCACAGACTGCAGGTACAAAGTTATAGAGACAACTATATCGCAGAACCACACTCAGAAACTGGGCTGATACACAGATGTACAACATTACCACTGCTGCCCTGTGGGATTTAAAGTGAACGCGTGACTCAGCCATTTCCAAGCACCACACAGTGAGTCAGCACCTTTTCCAGTTGACGGACCAGGCTCCTTACACATTTACACATGATCACACATATTTGGACAAAGTGTGCATAGTTAGCAGAAATGCTTGAGGATGCATCATTTAATTAATTTACTGATATTGTGACATCTGTAATGCTGCTCTTCTGACTGCAAACCTATTTAGATGCTATGTAGATAAAAAGCTTTGCTGCAGTGGGTTGAAAAGTATAACTCTATAGCCTTTATCTCACACTTGACTACAGGTGAGTGTGCTCAGGTGTAGTTTGCCAAATAAGTAGCGTTGTTGGCAAACTCCTCACCAGCAATCAGCCTGTGACATCACTGCTGGGTGTGATTAGAAGTGTGCAGGAGCTGAGCTGCATCACATGTCAGTGATAGCACCTTACTGTTGGCTCTCTGCTAGCTGGGGGTTTTACTGGGTCCAGGTGTAGCAGACACACACACACACACAATGAGTAACAGCCTGTGACCCAAATGAGCTTTGCTGCTTTGCGTGACCTCATTCGGACACAGGGAAACACAAAACAAAAAAACAACCAGTGCCTTGCAGGGGCATCCATCACTACATGGCAAAACCTAACTGAGCATTTCAAGTGAAATGGATTTGTACTGAAGTGGATTTTGCTGTTGTTTTCTAAAGTGTATAGATAATGTGCTCAATCATGTGAACACGTGTACAATGATGAACTTGACTTATCACAACCACAATACAACAGGATACTAAGACCAAGACATCAAGGTTGGTAAATCACTCCTGAGAACTGACTGGATATGTGTGTGTGTGTGTGTGTGTGTGTGTGTGTTTTATCTCAGGTGATGTTGAGCTCATAGGCTAGTTGACCTTAATCCTGCATCAGAACACAATCACTGTTCTCTCTCTCCCTACCTCTCTGTACGTGTGTGTGTGTGTGTGTGTGTGTGTGTGCATGTGCATGCATGCAGTGGTCGTATTAGATGCGTCATCTGTGGTCGGGTAACCAACACACACACACACATACATACACACACACACACAGTATGTGATTAGATAAGCCTGTTAGCAGGGGGCTGGCTCAAAGGACATATCTGATTGTGCTTACAGTCTCTGGGCAGGGTGAGTTCGTGGGTGGTGCCAAACATCAGCATGCTGTTACTGTAATGTTACTGTTGTGGTCATTAAGTCAGTTTGCTTGTTGGTTGATGGTTTTTATTTTCCATATTTACCCTGTTTTCTTTTGTTTTGTATCAACATGTGTTTGTTGAGTAAAGTTGTCTTTGCATGATCGCATCTTGTTGGTGGCACGTCCCCACTTCAGCGTTTTGTCTGCTAAACTCTGCCTCTACGTCTAAATTCTGTCCATTTCATCTCCGCTCTGTCCCTCTGATGGGAGCAGCGTTGTCTTTTTCCTCTTCGAAGTAAGACATCACAGTGTCTATGTGTGTGTGTGTGTGTTTGCCTGTTTCTTCATGAGTGTCTTTGTGCATGCGTGTGCGAGTTTGTGTGACCATTATGTCACGATCTGAAGCCATCTGGGTTGGCTGGCTCATTTGCATATCTGGTGTTAACCATTATAAATATTCATGTTTGGTGCCTTAACTGATATGAATATTCATTTTGCCTCGGGGCCGTAGACGGGTGGAGTGGCTGTGATTCCAATCAGCAGAGCCCAAATCAACTCAACCTTTTGCGTGGTGGATGAGAACATTCGTCGAGTGCCGCGGGCCTCTTGGTGCGCTTGGCAAGCTCCATATGTATGCGGATGATCACATTCGCTTCGGTCACATGGCGGCCATATTTGATGCGCTTCATAGTTGGGAAACAGTGCCTGCAAGACAGAGGGACAGATGGAAGCGGAAATAAACTGAACTCGTCTTTGGACTAAAACACTGGTTGACTCTGTTAAATGAGTGAGGAGCTGCAGGGAAAAGTATCCACCATAGTCCAATTGCAAAGTTGCAGCAGGATTAAAACAACATCAACAATGGCAATAACGTTAATTGACAAACCAATAGGCCAATAGGTTAATTTAAGCTGTTAGATATGCAACAACAGCTGCAAGCAGGAAACAATGGTATAATTTGTCCAAATATACTTAGCAGGTTAATTAAACATCGAAATCATCATCACAGAGACAGTGGTCACAGTAGATTGACCAGCTCACCTCATCTTGACATTATGAAAAGTGTCTGTGTCTAATTTTCATTGGTTGGCATGAGTTGTGATGTGGTTCTACCTGTGATGTATTGACTGTTTGCTTGATCTCAGTACTGCCTTTGTGTTTGTCTTGAGTGAGGCAGACCCCCTTAAAATATCACTTTGATGTGTGAACCTGGGCCCTCAGGTACAGTAACTCTGCCAAACCCCAGGAGGCACACGGCTCTGCATTTAGCATTTCAAAACAGCATGGATTATATTAATCTGAACTAGATCTTACCACAAAAGCCAAACTCATCAAAGGGAAGGAATCCAGGGTGAGGAGCTGAGGTGCAGCCACCATCAGTGACTCTGGATAGGCTGAGACATGTGTCAATCAAGAAGCCACAGTCCAGGGCATCATCTTATCATCTTCAACTTGTTTTTTTTTTTTCTTACTATAATGATAAAACATAGAACAGGGATGCAGAGGAAACTACACAACCACTATCTGGGTGAGGTTCAGAAGACATGTGGAGGGGATTGCGCTAAAATCTATGTAGCAAGAATTTGTGCAAGTAAACTTAAAATGTTACAAATTTACATTGTCTTTATTGTAGGAGGTGATAGGGTGGATGTGAATTACTAGAGTGCTATACACTGTGGTATGATCTATGTGGCGTGTTTATGCATATAACAAAAAATGAATGAACAACTTGCTGAAAGTAGTTACAATGCATTTCACAATGACATCATTTGTACCTTAAGCTGTGGATTGTATCTCTAATGTTACTGGTCATGTTCTGACCTCATGATAGGGAATCATTTTCTGATTAAGCTGTTAGGTTTGATATTGTCTTGTTCACTTGTGGACATATCCTGGCAAATGTGTTTTAGCCCCATATCTCTGTTGACATTGATCTTTGACGGATCAGCTGCAGAAGTTAATTATCTGTAGATGTCGTGATGATAAAATCAAAAAAAAAAAAAAACTCTCCAAAGTAATATTCCTTCCTAGTGTGATGTGCATGGCTGAATGATTCTGCCCTCACAGAGAGAGTTTCTGGATGAGAGATGCCTAAGTACAATCGAGTATTGAAAACAAATCCCAGACTCAGATCTAGGGAGAGATTTTTGCCTGCAGCACAACATATGGCAAAGAATATGGAGTGGAAGACCAGCTGCTTTTATTGTGCAATATCTACGCAGACATGGCCTCCAGTGGAGAAAAGGTATAAGAGACAAGTGCCAGGTAACTAATTGTTATCTTGATCACACAGTGAAATTACCATTATATCTCACAGTCCTACCTCTTATTATCTTATTATGACAACTCAGATTAGAAATTACAACAGTAATATTTGCATTAAAACAACGATAAAGGGCAGCATCGAAGATACACACTGCAGAATTTACCATTAAAATGAATAATTAAGTTCGTGTCAATAACAAATGCTCTCTCTCTCTCAAGTCGACACACATGCACATAGAAATGTTTGTGTGGGCCTGTGTGTGAGTGTGCATGTTTGTATTGGCAGGATGGAGTGTATTAATGTGCACTACATATGACTGGGGGCAGTTACACATTATAATGATCTCTCATGCTTAGTAACACTTCCATACACCCACACAAACACACTGTTGTGTTTAAGCATTGTGATGATGACCAATGAAAAAAAGGAAAGTTATGCATGGATTGTGAATTTTTTAAATGGTGTTATTGTATTTTGTTATTTATTGCACGATGAAACAACGTAATCCACAGACTAGTGATTTGTTTTTTAAAGTAATTCAGCACATCATTACACAGTCATGAGTTCAAATTCACAAAACAACCTTTAGCCTTTTTCTTTTCTCTTTGAAAAACAGCGGCTTCAAACTTCCTTTAGTCTGCTACACTTACCTGCTCTGTACTTCCATAAACCTACTTCCTTAACCCTGCTCTGTACTTCCATAACCCAACAAACACACATATTTCATGGAATATAAATGTAATTTACATGTAAAAGAGTCAAGATGCACATAAACACAACATTGGCCATTGACCCTGTTGAATTCTGTTTTATTTATGGCTGAAACCAATATTTGGCTGATGTATTGGTGCATCTCTAAAAACTGGCAATGTGAGATCATCTCTTACATACACGCCTTCCTTCAAATACACAGGGCAATCTCTACACAATGTTACAGACAAAATTGCATACTTTATTCACACACCGCTTACAGATTCTGAAAAGCACATAACTGCATGTGCATATGGTCCGACATACACATCTGCATCCGCTGGGACGTCACTCGCTTGATTCATCCCTCCGGTCTGTCTGAAACGGATGACGACACATCAGGAACAAAACAATCTGATGGCAGAAAAGAAAGTTTGCACGCGTGTGTGTGACTGAGAGTCTGAGATGAGTGTACAAATGCGACACAAACACACACACACACACACACACACACTATCCCATGTGCTTTAAAAGGAAAACACTGGAGGGAGGGGGGCTCCTTGCAGAATAGATATGAATTATTCACTCCATCAAACAAAGGGAAAGAGATTTTGTGTGTGTGAGTGTGTGTGTGTGAGAGAGAGAGAGAGACAAATGAACTGACAAGGACGGACGGGTATTGTATTGTATTGTATTGGTCTGTATTAACAGTAATGATGATGGAGACACTGATAAGGTGCTGGAGAGAGTTTGGATAAGAGAGCATTGATTGCCATCATCGCCTGAGACATGGGAATCCATCGGCTATCAAAATATATGACAGACTTATATAACCAAATAAAACAGCTCTCTCCCGAGTGCAAAGTACACTTTGTTCTGGATACACTGGAAATCAGGGTTCATCTGACTGGAGGGCAAGAGCTGATCCTGTGACGGCATCTTCACAGGTGTGTGTGTGTGTGTGTGTGTGTGTGTGTGGTTCAGTTGTAGTTCATATATACTGGACGGCAGCATCATTATCTGAGTTCCTTTGAAGAATGAGCCCTTGAAGCAGCGCATGTAGCTTCCAGAGCTGATGCTAATCTATAGACTGTTATGTGTGGGTAAACAAATGACACTGCAGGCCGACTGTGTTGTCGCTTCCTGTTTGTGTTAATACGTTACACATGTCTGTGGAAGATAAACGAGTTGTTGAGTCGACTTTGATCGAGGAATGAAAATAATCTGCCTGATAATGTATTTAATGACTTTTGCTGCTGAGTAATTAGTAAAATATCATATTTACTCATATTTACTATTCAGTACTGATGCTGATCTGTGAAGGTGACCTTTTCAGTGTAGTATCCATAAGACATGGTGTTTGATGTTCTTATTTACAGACTTGCTGGTTTCTTTCCAGTTGTCCTGACCTTGCTTTTCTCTCACTTCTATCATTAAATTCTTTGTGAACGAACGGTGAAGCTGTAGAGCGAAGGAGCGATGCTGATCTGGTCACTGCATTTCCACAGACGCACCAGAGAGGCACTATCTCTCCAGCGTGTGCTGTGTACGCTGCAGCTCTTTGACGGGTAAACATGTGGTTTTCAGCCCAGGATATGAAATGTTTCAGAAAAGAAACACTAGTAGCCACGTAACCCTGTGGGAGGCAGACAGAGAGAAATGAACGAGATCCCAGGATAAACAGATGAAGGAAACAAATACGTCTCGGCATTTTTTTCAGCTGCAGAGGAGAGGAAACGGAGGAAAGGAATGGGATACTGTAACGCGGGGCGAAATAGGAAGGGAAACAAAATACATGAGTGTTTGTGGAGCCGGATTGAATTTCATCATTTATTCAGTAGTTCAAGAGAAAGAGAGAGAAGGGTAAAGTGAGTCAGGGGGGTAAAGAGAGAGAGCGAGAGAGAGAGAGAGAGCGAGAGAGCCTAAGAGGCTTTGAAATACCCTGTAAGAAGTTTAATATCAGGTTTCCTAATCTTCTTTCTCCATTTCATCTCTCAACCATCAGCTCCACAGCTGGCAGCCAGTCACTTGGGAACATGAGCTCTAGTGTACAGCACTACAATGAGGTAATTTACATTTACTTATGCCATTTCTGTCCTCGGTTCCATTCAGCCAGATTCTCGCTGCAGAGAGGGGACGGGCAGCTCAGTGTGGCATCACGCACCGCAAAGAGGTTTCCATTGCATGTGTTGTACAGTTGCAGTAAACGATGGGGGAAAGTCACTCCTTTCAAACTGAATCACACTGTCACAACAAGAAGACAGCAGATTGGACTGTGACATTTTCCATACTTTTCCATACATATATATGTGTGTGTGTGTGTGTGTGTGTATGTGTGTGTGTGTGTGTGTATTTTCCATACAGAATATATATACGGTGCATATATATAGACACACACAAAGAAAATAGTGATATACAGGGGGTCCTCGAGTTACGACGGTCACGAGTTACGTTGTTTTCGTGGTTACGACACATCTCCCGTGAACTTCCTTGTTTCGGCTTAAGCGGTTTGCCCCGTAAATACGTACAGACTTCGCACGGGAACTAGTTGGTGCCAGCTCTCTCTGTCTCTCAGCGCGCCTGCTGGATCTCCAGCACCTCCACAGCACAGCTAGGCTGCTCTGCCTTGTGTTTACTTATGTGAAATGGACGGCTGGCGGGGGGTGCAGCGGCAGCCGGTAAGGAGATGCACACGGACACAGATGCGTTCGGGATCGTGACGATAACGTAGGTTTATTCACAACACAGGGTCTACAAGGTTGATATCAGAAATCTAAAGGAAATGCTCATTACACTCGTGATCTCAACCCCTACGGTGTGTCAAGAGGGTCAAGAGGGACAAAAGACAATTCACCATAATAAACTCTTATTTTAGCGTGGTGTTATAGCGACATCTAGTGGCACAATGTATGCACAATGGCACAATGAATGTATTTTCCAACTTACGTCGAAATTTGGTTACGACACATTCTCAGGAACAGATCTCCGTCGTATCTCGAGGACCCCCTGTATAGGTTATTTATTTAAGAATATGGATTGTTAACAGTTTGCATTTGCAGTGTATATACGTGGACACACTCAGCTTTCTGTCAGAGAGGTTATAGACCTCATGTCGATATGGTCACTGACTCCGTTCTGATCATGGTCAGAGCAGCAGTAAGGCCCTGCAGACCTGAGGGTTCACCGTCCACCTTGGCGTCATCTCTCAGCGTACCGCGGTTTCGCTGTGAGTCCAAATCACAGAAATGACTCCTCTGTCTGAGGCATTGGCTGACGTGGCTGCTGATTGGAGGACGCTCCCTGGCATTTCAGGGCATGGCACCACAGCAGGCCACTGTTAGGGCCTGTTGGAGCCAGAGTCCCACTGCTCAGCACACTGCCAATCATCTCCTGTTGGAAATGACACACGGTGTCCTCTCTGTAGAGCTCTCTGGACAAGAGGACATGAGCAGAGTGCTGGAGGGAATGTGAAGAAGAGGCTTGAAGCAGCCAGCAGTGACTCAGCAGCTCTCCATCTCTCAGTCTCTCCATCTCTGCCACTCAGCCTCTGCACTGTGGTGTTACAGTTCACTGCTGAAGTCGTCTGCTAGTGAACACGTCCAGTCCACTTCCTTCTTTACATTTACCACTAAGAAATCAGGGAGCCACTGATATGACATATATATGTTCATATACAGGAAAAGAAAATTCAGTGTTTTAGTGTTTTAGTTACACGTATCATTTATTGTGTAAATGTGTAGTATCATGACTTGCAAACATAATAATTTCCAGGACCGGTTTTCCTCTGTATGGCTCTGTCCATAGTGTCCAATGTGGGGACCGGTTCTGTCCACTGAATTTGGTGAGCTAAGGAAAATATCCATCAGTCATTTTTTTTCCAACTCTTGCAATTACTTTATATTTTAGCATTTCATTTTTTGACAGCCCTTCTGAAGGGAAAATTTAAAAAAAAATCAAATGACATAGAACAAATTGATTTTTTAACAACTTATTTTGAAATTTCAATTTGCTAAGGTTAACACAGAGTAAAAAAAAAAGGTTATCTTGCATTATTTAATTTCTTTTCCTTTCATGAAATACAGATTAAGATTCCAAGTTGTCAGCACTGTGACATGTTTGTAAAGTGGAGCAGGATTTTATTGGCACATTTTTCAGTTTTTACTTGAAACGCTGAGAGGCGGTTTGTAGTTATTGGTGCCAAAAAAAAAAAAACCCTGAGTTGCATATTTATTAGTTTATTGACAGCACACAATGTTTCAGTAGAAAAAAAGGAAGAACATTAGTATCTGTCCATCTGTTTTAGGATTTATTCGGGCATCTGTATGTTAGAGTCTATCATATCATCTCATTAGCTTGAAAATGAATAACAGGGAGCTCCTTAAGCTCGTATGCAGTAACGTAAACGACTGTGTCATTATCAATATAAGTCAAGTCTGTTTTCCCACAGCTGATTGGATAAGATGGTGATAATTTGCCCACATGTGGCCATTTGTCTGAGTCAAAGCTGGCGGTGACACAGGGAAGGTCCTGACTGAATGATGAGACTGTGCCTCTCATTTGTCTCCAAACCTGCAGGAGAAGCCAGCTACTTGTTATCTGTTAGCATCTGGTCCATTCCCGCTGACAAGACGCCAGTACAACATAGCCTCGACACCTGCGCACACACACACACACACACACGCAGAGGCAGATGCTGTCCAGGCAAGGTAATTGAGGAGAGAAATGGAAGGAGAAAAAAAAAGAAAAAAGGGAGCGAGGGAAGTGTGGAAGTGAACAAACGATGCTTGTTTAGTCTCTTGGGAGCGGAGGAGGTGGGTGTGAAATGTGGAGACGAGAGGGGACGCTAAAGAAAAAAGGTGTGACGGTGAAAAGGTGGAGGAGGAAGCAGCGCGGCAGAGGTCAGAGCAGGAACTGTTAACAGTTTGCATCACAGCACATCACTCAGGCACAGTGCCGGAGGAGGAGAGGAGCGAGGGATGGAGGACGGAAAACATGATGAAAACATGTCAGCACATCCATGGGTGTCACAGTCAGAGAAATCCAACAATAACATGACAGTGTCTGTATAAACAGTATGTGAAGAAGTTACTGCTGCTTTCCCGACTCAGCACTGCAGCTGGAGTTTGGTTCTGCTGGTTGATCTCAGTGATTGCCATCAGTCCTCGTTTTAAAACCAGCAGGCTGCTGGTAACCTGAAGTGCGATTGCTTCATTTGTCTCTTCCAAAGCCCCATTTCTCCTTGGCCTCCCAGCTCTGTCTGAATATCTCCATCACTTCAATTCACTTTTCAATTTCTTCCACCTGATGGCCACACCAACAAAGCATCTTCAGCTGAACCCAGTCGCTCTCTCATTTTCCCTGTCATATCTCCAAGCACACACACACACACACACACACGTGTCAATATCACCAAGATTGAGTCTTAACCAAGACCCACCTACCCCCTTACTTTGTTACACACATACACAAACGCATTAGCCTGACTGTTTCAATGCAGCTCAATTCAGTTCACAATGGGCAACCAATTCTCTAAATACCCCTACTCTCTCTCTCTCTGTGTGTGTGTGTGTGTGTGTGTGTGTGCGCCTGACTCGTGTACTATGGGAATAATTTGGCAGCCTCTTCAGTGGGGTCATAATAACATGAATAGAGGCAGAGACAGAGACACAGACAGAGTAGTAGTTTTGTTTGTCAGAGCGCTGGAGAAAAGTGAGCAGTGCCAGTTGTTGCCTGAGGAATGTAACGCAGCAAAACACACATGCTCACAAAACAAGCTGTTGCCTCCCTTATTGGCATAAGCTGCTCAATGTGCCTCTGTATGTTGATTTTTATTATGATAAACGCTGATGGAGAACAACTGCCGCTCTACATTTCCCATGGTTTCCGACTGAATGATACACACTCACATTAGATAGGTCTATAACTGAGATGTTTCAGCATGAGACAGAGGGAAGGCATTGGCTCACAATGGTGTGTATGTAAATTCAACCAAACAAATGCACCCAAACACAGAAAAAAACCCAAAGCTGCATTAGATGGGAATGTCCAGTGGGTTGCGTCGATGGTCACTGTTTCTCAGCATTCATAAAAAATGCAAATGCTCTCACATTTAGAAAATGTCGAGTACTTCACTGACATTTAACAAATGCTACCATCATGCACTGATGTGGACTGTGTCAATGTGTTTTTGCTCATACTTTGTTGAGGCCATCACATATGTAAGGGCACATTCCTACACGCAATCAGCTCATTGTTATGACACAAAGTCCATCTCAGCCTGCGACAACGGGTCTGTAGTGCTTTTGCCGAGTGTTTTCTTCTCTGTGGTGTATAAATATTATAGAGGTGAAAATTAGAAACAGGCACTGTTTGTTAACTGCAGTGCATCAACACCATCAACTTCCCTGACTAATGATCTGTCTTCATCGCGTAAGTCTAGAAACACAAAACACATACGCACAACAGGATGATCACATGTTCTCACACTGACTAGGAATCAGTGGACACCAGATTTCACACAGTCGTGCGTCGGCGCAGTTTAAACACAAATCTTTCGCCTTTTCTCCTCACTGGCCCCCGGAACGTCAGCTGTCACTGTGTGTGTCATGTGTCCAGTGAGTGTGGGTGTTGTTGTTTTGGTTTTGCTGAGCACGGTGTTCTTTTCCAGCCCACTTGTGCCTCCCATCCATTCAGTTCCACCCGCTGACATCACTGGCAGTTTCTCATAGATGTGACACTAATCTCGCAATTAAGCAGCGCTTCTTTTTTTTTTTCATGGCAGTTAACGTGTCTCTAACTCGCATGCTGAGGATTTAAAGTGTTAGAACCAGAAGTCACTTACTAACCCATTAAAGACCTGAGGATCCTAATAAAGATCATTCATTCATTCATTCAATAACCTGTATTTCTCAGCCTCAGCAGCAGATAGACATCTGCAGTGGACCCATTAGAGAGCCTGAACCTCTGGCTGTTAATTTAAACCCTTTTCTTTGGCCTGAAAAATGGATTTGGCTGAAACAACGAGTGCACTTGTCAACATAATCGCTTCTCTTCAATTTGTTACATTGATTTTGTTTTTTTTTTTTGTTTTATACGTGTTAAAAATTACCGGTGGGCCAAAGGCTGTGGTTTAAAAGAGAAGCCAAAGCTTTGTGCTCTCAAACTGTCTCGCCTGTCTGCCTGTGAGGCTGAAAAATGCAGCTTCTATCAGCTGTAACAGTGTGAAATCGGGTCAGTCGGTACCTGTGTCTCGTGACGATGCTGGCTGTTACCTCAGAGGGAGGGGGACGTCCTCTTTAATCGAGGACCAGAGTCTCTTACTCTTGCCCTCATTGAAACCTGTATCTGGCTCATCCGCCGAATCAGCCAGTCACTGTGATGTCACTGTGATGTCACTGTGATGTCACTGTGATGTCACTGTGACGTCACTGTGACGCCATTGCTCTTTTCTCATTGCTCTTTCTGACATACATTGTAGTGAATCATCAAGGACCTGTATGTGGCCCCAGACCTTTCCTTTCAGCGCCAGGGGCCGATGTCACCACTTCTTAAAGCTGAGGATGGATTGAATGGAGTGAAAGGAGAGCAGGATATGGATGTGTGTGTGAAGCTGACAGGTGTTAGAGTTACAGGGTCATTACCACCATAATCACACAGTAATGACACACTGGGAGAGATGGGAACAAAACGCCCCTCTCTCTCTCTCTCTTTGCATCCTTCACTCCTCTGCTTAACCTTGCAACGATTGATCAGTATGCAGTCGTTCACTGGCTGATGCAAACTGTGTGTGTTTGTGTGTGTGTGCGCGACCGTCTTTGTGGGAACGAGAAGGGTTGGAAACACTGTTTTGTGGCTGTGTGTCTGAGCTGTGCGTGAGGGGACTGTTTAAAGGTGTGCGCATGATGAGTCAAGAGGGACGTGCTTGTGACATGCGGCGTGCTTGGTGGGCAGCGATGTGTCACTATGTTGCAGGGAAGCAGGACACACACACATACACACATACACACACACAGACACTGAACGACCTGTCAGCGTTGCATTCCGAGCTTTTAGCACTTCCTCCTCGAGGCTTGCGCGTCGCCAGCCCGCTGTGGGGAACAGACGTGGATTTGCAGTCGGAAAACATGTTTATGATCACATCAGACGGTCTTTGGTCAGCAAACAGCTGCCAAACTCAGCAGTGACTTCCTGTAGCATTCTCCAGGTTACGGTGGAGGAGTTGTTGTCCAGATCCACATCTGGATCCTTTGTCAAATCTTATTTTAGACACTGAGGGAGTTCTCATTTTCACATAATGAAAGTGTCACGTTGGATCTGCTCGCATCAGCGAAGCTGTGGAAAAGAGACAGTGACTACAGCTGTTCATTTATAAGGTTGTAATTATGTAAAGTCATAAATCACAAAGGCTGAGACAAACAGTAGCACTAGTTTTAAGGTGTAACCAGTTATCAGCAAAGTCAGGACAGCTTTGTGTGTGTGTGTGTGTGTGTGTGTGTGTGTGTGCGTGTGTGTGTGTGTGTGTGTGTGTGTGTGTGTGCACGTGAGAGCACAATACTGTGAGACTATATGTGAAATAGCTATAGCTGCACAACCTAATATGCATGAACAAAGCTCTCATTTAGTTTTTCACTTCATTTAATATTCCAATACATTGTAGTGCAGGTGCAAGCATGATACAAGCGTGTGTGTGTGTGTGTGTAGGTGTGTGTCATTGTGTTGGTAACCGTTGTGCTTTGGTTTGTGTGTGCACATGTTTTTGTGTTTTGCAGCTCTCATATATCACCGCCTGGCTGACTTTGGTGAAGATACCTCTCTGATTAATCACCTACCTACACATCTACACACACACACACACACCTAAACACACACACACACACACACACACACACAGGTAGTTCAAGGTTACAGTACATCAGAGGAGTGTTCAGGCAGAATAAGTCTCCAGTTTGGGATATTGGTCTGTCTGTGTGCATCCATCCATGAGCAGATGCCTACAAGGTATTAGAACTTTACAGAGAGCGTTTCTTAATTGGCCAATCGGTGCCTAGTTGACAGCATAATAAAATCAGAAGCCAGGAAACTGAATACTCATATTTTTACTCATCAGTTGCTAATAAAGAGTCACATTGAATATTCAGAATAAGACCCCCCAAAAAAGAGAAGGATGAAAACTTTTAAACTTAAAAGTATCACTAAGTGTTAAGTGAAAGAAACAGGGACCCGATGTTCTGTTTGGAAAAGGAAGCATTTTTGACAAGATTTTGTAAGATCTTCTCTTCTCACTAATGACAGTGAGGTCACTTGCATCGGAGCCACTTCCACAAATCGCAGTTCAGTGAAAATGGGATTTTACAATCCTGATGATCACACGAGCCTCAGCTGAAGAGGATGTCACAGTGGCTTCAACTCCTGAACGTTCCTGTGAGATAACCCCGTTGAGAATATTGTCTTGATTTGACGTCTTCATTTCCCAGTGCCAGGTTTGCCACCGCAGCTTTTAACTGCCTCAAAATGCAGAGTCACACATCAGACTTGGAAGAATGTAACTGCTTCAGCTAAACCAGCTTTAATGGGGGACTTGTATCAGCCATGTGTCTGGACCTTCATTACATAGTCTCACTGTCAGAGCCTTTTTAAGGGCCTGGAAAAATGACTCACCAGTTTTCTAGTTTTTTTGTGACAACCAAGAATGTGTGCAAATCATTAAAACCATGGGAGAAAAACAGGTTTGTATCAAACAGACTGTTACTATAGGAGCTTTAAAGCTGCCACAATCAATATGTTGGCAATGAATGGATGTCATGTGAGAGGAATGAATAGCTGACTCAAAGGTACAGGGCTTTATGGCATGTTTAACGCACGCAACCCATTAGAAACCAATTATTATTAATTATACAGAATTAAAAAAGGTGTAATGTACTAAACAGCAGGATGTCACGTGCTGCCTTCAAGTGTTGCCGATGCTACGAGGGTTTTTTTTCTTTCATTCACGGTCATTGGATTCCTTGTAATATTCATACGTTCATCCAAAAATATATTTTCAACATTGATTCTGTTTCTAGGTCTGTGCTCAAAAGTTCATTTTTCCTTGCTGTATATTAACTGGAGGCCCATTGTGTTTATATCACCGGTCCAGCCTTGACTGGGTTTTATTATCTGAGACATGCAGCTGTCACCTCTGCAGTTTATTTGTTGTTAATGGAGTTAGGTCAATTAGATGTGTCCTGCTACCATTAGCAGACAGTGAGAAAGAAAACGGAAGAGAGAGAGAGAGAGAGAGGGGCCATGTTGCATTAGAGGGCGGCGGAAACTGACAACCTGACAGCAGCGACAAATGGTGGAGGCAAATGTAACGTCAGCCGGACAAAGAGATGCACAGATAGGGAGGACAGCAGTAGGAGTTACAAGTCGAATGCCATTTACACTGCGACACAGTCTCTGTCAGCCGCCTAAGCTGTCAATGTCCGCCGCGATGACAGAGCAAAGACTGGGACGAGCGAGAGAGAGAGAGAGACAGAGCGAGGTAGGGCAAGTGTAATGTCATCTCCGAAAGTGAGGTGGTAAAGGCTACAACCTGTGTACAGCTCACAGTGCCTGACACAATGACTGTTAACAATGTAATTGCATCACTGCCTGGCAGAGAGCCCAGCCCTGACTAACACAATATAATACAAACAGCCCACTCCAAGTAAAGTCTTACAGTACTTCCTGAACAAATACACCCCCGTCATGCATAGCATTGTAACAGAGTGTAAATGGTTAATTTTTACGATGCAATTCAATGCATTGTTTTATTGCAAAATGTAAAAAAGAGTACAAGGTTTGACAAAGTGTTGTGTGCAATAGCCTGGATGAAACAAAGGTTGGCTATTATTCACAGAGAGGATCACTGATGCCAGATGTGACCAGATGGCAGGTGTTGCCATCATAAGCTTATGTAAGACTCATATAGGTAGTGTGGACCCACATTATAATGCAATATTAGTACATGGATTAGCGTAATCTCCAGGAGGATGTATCATACTGTGGTTTATGAAAGGAATAATATGGGCTTAGAGGTTGGTCATAGGCAGGAGGAACAAACAGCAGATCAGGGGAATGGCATCGCGGCCGCTGGCTGTGCACGCAATCAACATTTAAAGCAGCTTAGCGTTGGATGTATGATCCATACACACCAGAGACAATAGCTAGAAAGAGTCCGACACTGGTACGTCCCCTTTTTATAAAAAATAAAATGTCTCAACGAAAACCATGAGATGCTACAGAGAAGCTGTGAATGTGTAGCTCTCCAATACGTACACAACTGTGTGATGTTCAAAGCAGATGTGTTGTTTCTAACGCTGAGCCTGTTACAGCTTTTATACACTGTACATGCATCTGCAACCTATGTGCACATGAATTACACCTATTATATACGTGGACTGAAATGTGTTTATTGGACTCTCACTGTCA
Source organism: Trinectes maculatus (assembly GCA_016785345.1). NCBI lineage: Eukaryota > Metazoa > Chordata > Actinopteri > Pleuronectiformes > Achiridae > Trinectes > Trinectes maculatus. Next base: position 227,288 of record JAFBJQ010000211.1, on the reverse strand, counting down.
CTGCGTGTTGAATAGTGCGTTTGTGTGCACATCATTTATAAATAGACACTCTGCATGCAGCTCAGGAGGCTGAGCAGAGCACTAACGTTGACAGTTCAGTGGGTTCCGATCCACTGGGGCCAGCTCCAACTGAACAATCTGCACATACGCACAGTAACCGGTGAACCATAACAACCTCTGTGCAACAAGCCTGCACTAAACCCCCTCACACACACACACACACACACAGACTTTATTATGTTATTGTTTATCTTATGCCACACTGGTGCTGTATCACATGAAATAAACATGTTTACCTCAATCACTCTCACTCTTACATGTATACAGAGTCTTTTGCATATATCTCCTTCCAGATCCAACCACTCTGAAGTAACATATAGTCACAGTGTTTGTTCTTGTTTCCCCTATAGGCTTTAGGTAAACATGGTTTATGGAGTGACATATGGGTGTCCAGCATCGGCACAGGCTGAACAGTCTACAGAGAGACTGGAAAACAGGTCAAAGATAACACCTAAAGAAAAAAAAAATGTTTTTGCTGAGTAATTTATTTTTATTTCTGTTTTTCTGAGTAATTTTTTCCCTGTTTTTCTGGGTATTTTTTTTCCCATGCATGTAAGCTGTTACAAAAGGTATGATTACTCTTGCTATGATTCAGACTTCTTTCCTTCTATTGTAAGCTTGCTCAATGTGGATCATAGGCGAACATGTCTATGGGGATGTATTCAGTTGTCGGGTTAGCAAACAGTTGTGTTGTTCATCAAAAATGAATTGCCTTTTTTTCATTATATTAATATAGCAACAATGACCTGGTACCATAAAAAGTTGAAGATGGATGTGCGGGGCAGAAGTCATACATCCTCAAAAGTCACTATAAAATAAATCCACGGGAATCACTTGCAGGTTGAATGTTCCCGCGAGATTTCGAAGAAAAACAGAAATAAAAAAAATTACTCAGAAAAAAACAGGGTTTTTAAAAAAAAATTCAGGTGAATGCAATCTGCTTCCGTACCAATAAACAAACAAGACTAACAATTGTGTTTTTTTTGTACCTCAAAAGTGTGCTTAATTATATTGTTAGTACTCAAAGTACTTTCTAATACTGCATTTTTTTATTATGGTTGCAGAAGTCACCGTGCAGGATTTTGAGCAGTTGGTAAACACTGTGTGTGCTCTCTGGAAGTTTTAGATAATGTGCTACACAGTCTCAGCATCATGAACATTTGGTTTTAAATAATCAATAGAGGTTTTGCACTGCATCAGAACTCCACAACATGGGGCCGTGTAGCTACAACATGTACGTCCAGGAAGAGCATGAAGTGTATCTCCTTCACTTCATCTGTCTCAGCAGCGCTATGCCAACTCTCCATCCTTGAAAACTTTTTTGCTCTTTGGTCAAAGATGAAGACGTGGCTGGAATGCATACACAACATCTTCCTCAGAGACACAAACAACCTACACACACACACACACACACACACACACACACACTGCTCCAGCATCTATTCTGGCCTATTTCTCAAAATAATGGGATATGCAGTGTGTGTCTTGTCTGATGTCCTTTGAAGTCCACTGACATTTTGTAGAGTGATACATAATTATGCATGCACTCAAACACACAGTGTGTGTGTGTGTGTGTGTGTGTGTGTGTGTGTGCAGACAGGCCTGTTTCATGGGGCTGCAGATCAAAGACGCCGCGTCTCTGTGGTGGACTGTCTCCTCTCCGTCTTCCAGCTACTCCAGCTTTTTTTTTTTTCAAGGTTTGCAGACGTGAAACTTCAGAGTTGCCTCAGTGCCTGAAACCACAAACATCACTGACATCAGATAAACAACATTCATACAGGAGATGGTCTGGAACATCAGTGTCTCACTGACCACACGTTCCAAAAGCAACAACCAGGCTGCTTTTAATCTAAAGAGAAAACGCATATACACTGAATGTGCATTACCTGCACACCAAACAGCAGATTCCTATGCCTAACACTGTGTGTGTGTGTGTGTGTGCGTGAGTCGACATTAGCACTCCAGTCAAACAGAGGCTATAATCACAGCTCCATATTCAATTCAACGTGTTCATAGTCATATGGTTGGTTGGTTTGAGATTGTATACCTCACTGTGCAGCTAACATTTTACCTAATATGGAAAAGTGATTGCTTTTTTTTTTTACTGTGTAGCAGAGAATGTGGCATCTATTACCAAACATAATCTCTCCCTTTCTATATGCAAACACCTGCTCCATCACATTCTCTTCTCTCTTTATTCTCTCTATTCATTTGCTCCTCATTTATCTCTGAAGAGAAACCATCTGCTTGACCAGCCTGTGAAAATAAATAGTCAGCCTGACATACAGTATTAGCAAAACACAGGTCAGTGGAGTGAACAGTTTGGAACCAGTAACAGTATTATTGTGAGTGGCTGGAACACCTGCTTCATAAAGAATAGCAGAATTCCCAAATGAAATTGATGCATTCAAATAAAATGGGTGAAACTTTATTTCATGCATGTGCCGCGGTGCTGTGTGTGGCTTGTTGGCAGTCTGGCTGTTTGGTGCTGCTATGTCGGATCAGGGGAAGCTGGTTTCCAGGCCGACCCGGTAGTCGATTCCCAGACTTCGTATGGGTCGGACCAGGAAATGTTTTGTGGCTGCGGTTGCTGCTGTGATTCATCTCTTCTTCAGACAAGTCTGCAGCTGTTTGAAGACCAGCAGTACCTCGCTTTCCCAGGAGATATAACAGAGGCCTTAGGGCCTAGTTGTTCTGTAAGCTTGCTAGATTAAAGTCTACTGCTCATACAGGGATAATGATGTGCAGAATATTCTGCTTGTAACTGATATGCATAATTTTAAAGAAGTCCCGTAAATAACATCAGCAGTGTTTTCCTGGACGGTGTCACCCAAGTTGCAACAAGCTCATACTGATACATTTCACCAATTAAAAGAAATGTTGTGTTGGTGAGTATGAGCGTGCAAGGGCAATATTCAATTCACTTCAATCGATTATTTACTGTTGTCTGTTTAAATTAAATGGATTCTATTGAGTCTTTAGGATGTCACCTCATAGGCTACTAATCAAATCAAATGTACTAATCAAATCTATCTATCTATCTATCTATCTATCTATCTATCTATCTATCTATCTATCTATCTATCTATCTATCTATCTATCTATCTATGTAATTGAGTGAGGCTTGAAGGTCTAAGGTATTTTTCAGCCTCTGTGGTTTTTTTTTGTTTTTTTTTTTGAGGTAGATCAAAATGAAAAGTGCAGGACTTGCCACTTAAATACCTGCTTAAGGAAACCAAAGCTGATATGAAAGGCTGAGCCTTTTATACAATAATCAGCTGAGCCAAGCAGAAAAAGCAGTAACTCTTACTTTGTAACACAGATTTCTTCCTGTTTAGTTAAAGCATATTTTAATGTGCTTTTTGATGTGCAAATTGTATTGTTTTATATTTATTTATTTTATCTATCGCAATGATAGATCTCCTTATTTTTATTTTCAGGGCGAAACACTGCACTTATTTCGCTTTCTTGCAACTAAATGAGAAGTCTGTTGCATGTGATGACTGACATGAGGGAGGTGGGTGGGCAGAGACGGATGAATATAGGTATATGTGAAAAGAGAGATAGGGGGGCAGTCACAGAGATGGATGGATGAGGTGGGAAAGGATATGACAGATGCAGAGATGAAAAATGGTCCAGAGACGCCCCACCTCCTTAACCCACAACCACAACACACACTCACACACACACACATTTTGCTTAGTGATGTGTAGTAACCGTTCTACTGTGATAAAGAACTTGATAAAGTATTGTCTGCATCATTGATAAGGATTTTGATGATCAATTTATTGAACCAGTCTAAAATGGCAATGCGATGTCATTCTGAGCATTATGACCTGACAAAATATCAAACTGCTCAAAGCACTGGTTTGTCAAAGTAGTATATAGTATATAATATATATACGGTATATAGAGGATGAGTCTATGATGACGCCTGTTTTTTCCACTGGCAATGGCATTTCATTCGGTGCAGACAGTGGTCATCTGGTGCAATGACGGCAACTCTGGCCTTAGCATAAAGGACATATTTAATAAACACAAAGAAGGGGAGCTATAGAATGTTTTCATGAGTCCGGTTTGATTTTCAATGAACGTTATAAAACACGCAGAGCTGCTAAATGTCTGTTGCCCTTTGGTCATGTTCAGTCACAGGATCTTTTAGACACTTCATAAGCTTTATGATGAATGAATAAATAAATCTATGGGTGGTGGACTTAATTGATAGTTCCATTGTACACCCCTAGTTGTTCACATATATGCACATACTATGTATATGCAGATTTAGTGGCTATAATGGCGGTGCCATGGTAACAGCTCGTGAACGTGCTGAGATCACGACGTCATTGCAGTGTGGTGTGGAGTGAATGGCTTTGGATGGAAAACTGTGAAGCTTTGCCACTGTTACAGTTTTGCTGTACACTCCTCTTCCTCTTCTCCTCCTCTCTGGCTGTTGACCCCATCCAATTCCTTGTCCTTCCATTCTCAGACCAATGAACGTTATAAAACACGCAGAGCTGCTAAATGTCTGTTGCCCTTTGGTCATGTTCAGTCACAGGATCTTTTAGACACTTCATAAGCTTTATGATGAATGAATAAATAAATCTATGGGTGGTGGACTTAATTGATAGTTCCATTGTACACCCCTAGTTGTTCACATATATGCACATACTATGTATATGCAGATTTAGTGGCTATAATGGCGGTGCCATGGTAACAGCTCGTTAACGTGCTGAGATCAAGACGTCATTGCAGTGTGGTGTGGAGTGAATGGCTTTGGATGGAAAACTGTGAAGCTTTGCCACTGTTACAGTTTTGCTCAATCGCTTTGGTACGTTTCTCGAATCATCTTCCACACTGGCAAAACAGTAAGTTTATATCTCAAAACAATTCGCACAAATAGCAAAACACCATGGATTACCTGCAAAAGCCAGTCTCTTGCTCAGAATCCTTAGTTCATCTCTCATTATCTGTGTCAATGAACATGTCAGTGCCATCAGAATTACAAGTCGTTGTGTCATTGTGTACGGATAAGACAGTCAAATTGCTTAGTCATGTTGTCAATATAACAGTGTACTGTGGCTAAAGAGTTGCTCATACATGTTTTACCTGTACATAATGGGAGCGCAGCTCCTTCACTCTCTCACCATTTCTTTCAAATGGAACAATCAATCAATAAATCAATCAATCAGATTTTATTGGTATAGCGCATATTCACAAATTGCAATTTGCCTCATAGGGCTTTAACAGTGTACAGCTGCTTCATATTCATTTGGTGTCTTTTCAGCACCCTGTGAGTGGTTGAGATGTTGACTGTTTGGATGTTTTCAAAGATGTTGTTGCGACACTCTTTATCTCAATTAGTCTTATGGCATTGTTTTCTACAACCATGGTGCAAATAGCCTCCTCCTTTTCAGGTGTGAAAAGGGGCCCTCTGCCACCCCGTGAACTTGTCTTACAGTCCTTTGTGGAAATAATATACAAAACACAAAATTGAGTAAGAAGTATACTTACAGTGTATTGTAAAATGCAAGCGGAATACTGTAGTATGAAGCATGACAGAAAGTATACAGTATTGCAGTACAGTGCCTATTGTTAGATTACATACCTGTTCTGTCACCAAAAAGTCTGAATGATTGAGGACACAGATGTTCTCCCAACATTTGGCTGCACCCTCTGACCAGCCTCGGCCATTGTGCGCCCATGATTGAGAACGTGGTCTCCAAGTGTGGCTCATGAGATGCACCTTCGTTAGAGAAAGTCAAGATTCACCAGGGAGAAATTGACCAATTCGGGACAGATTTAGAAAAAAAGTCTGATGGAAACGTATAAAAATATGCTTGACATATTATGACAACTTGGTCAACCATTTTCCATGTAAACACTTATGCGATGAACTAATGCTTAAATGTTGGATGGGTGAGACTATTCAACAGAGACCCATGTATTACATTGAATTGAGAATTGTACATTATCATTTGCATGGATGCAACAAAGCATTTGCAACTTGATCAAAGAAATTAGAAACTGCTTTTTTCATGTCTACAAGTGACACAATGATGTGAGGTAGTTTTGAGAATTTCAATTCTGATCTTAGAAATGTACCAAAGCGCGTGAGAGAAACTGTAACGAAAAGCGTGTGATGAAAATCCAAGTCAGTCCACCACTTTTAGTATCTGTCTCCTAAATCCACAGGAAACACTTAAGTCCAACAACATGTAAATAGGCACTTAGCCAATTACTGGGTGACTGAACTTCATTTGAACATAGTCGCAGCTGGTGTTTGTGTTTGTTGTGCTGTCTACACTGATGTCATTGTTTTTTCGGTATGTGTGTGTGTGTTGTTTGGGAATGAGTACTTTCACAGCTGGGGAAATTCGTAGCCTTGCAAAAGTGAGGCACGTTGCACTCATACTTTATCGTGCTAAAACGCGCATGCAAACACACACACACACACACACACTGAGCTGAGTTGTGTAACCACCAGTGAGCGACCACACCTCAGCTATATTTAAGTGCTCTCTGTAGTACTCTACCAGCTCTGTGGTGTTTCAGAGTGACTGGATGAGTTAATGTGAGTGCGTAAATGTGTGGGTGCATCCATACTGTGCTCTATTACAACTGAGTGGGTTGGAGGTAAAGATAACGCTGCACTCATAGGACTTACTCATCCTCCAGTTCACTGTAAACACTTATCCAGATCTGCAGTTTTCACTTCATCTCCAAAGAAAATCGAACGCGTTCGATAGATCATCTCAATCAGATCATCGTTTCCACAGAGCATCTCAATGATCTTCACAATGACCACAACAAAATAGCTTCCAGGCCCAGAGCAGTGAAACTTCAGACGCCCTCAGGCCAACATAGTCTCTGTGGCAGTTTCAAAGGAACTGATGCAGCCATTTGTCTGCAGCCATGTAGTGGCATCATTAAACTTTGTGATGATTGTGTCTGTGTGTGTGTTAGCGTGTGAATTTGCTGACCGTTCAGGTGATGTGCAGCATCACCTGTACCTTTCTCCAGAAACCATTAAAGAAAGATCCAGCCTCAGAATTAGATGCTGACGGGACATTTTTTAAACAAATTTAATTTCTTCTTTATGTTAGAAAATGACGGAGAGCTTCCCTTTGTAGTATCTCTGTTACATTTTTAGGGCTGCAGCAGATGTGCTCATTTGTTGATTTGTTAGTTTGCCACTGCAGCTACAACTGTACGGCTTTACCTGATTGGGCTATGCATTCCGAGAGCTACTTGAAAGGCACCCAGTCCTCTATTAGCAATATTTTCCATATGTATAAAAAAAAACCTACTTGACATTGCTCCTGTTTACTATTTATACACTGAGGAATGAAAAGATGGTGCAGCCATTAATTCTCTCTGTACAGTCCAGGACAACAGAAAGCTTAAGCTGTGAATCTGCTGTGTAGTGTTGTACACACACAATTGCGCACACACATACACACACATACAGATGCTGTTCTCTTTCTGCTTTCTGACCTGTTTCAATAATTCAGAAGAGTGACTCGCTGGCTGGCAGTGGGCTCTATCCGTGGACTCTGTCAACCGTTTCACACATCCACACACAAATACACACAAACACTCGCCCATACGAACATAGTGTTTGTTAGGCTTGGCAGCTTTACACACTGAACAAGCCACAGAGATTTGGATGAAATCTGATGCTGCTATTGCCACTTTTTTAATCTTTTTGGGGCATTGTAGTAAAAAAGCCAGTTTTCTCAACTGTAACATCTTACAATCACCAAAATATTATCTACCAGGAAAAAAAAATGTTTCTCAGTGAAACATTAAACTCCAGACTTGCATGTAACAACATTAGATCCTCTTCTTGTTTATCAGCTGTATCAGATTTGGGTTGTTATTTCATCCATTAAGTGATTATTTGTCTGAAATACTGCTTTTGGTATTAGGTAACAACACCACAGATAAAAATTCAGTTAGAAACTCACTGTTTGAACTAAAGTCAGTTCCTATTCAAATCATTGGTTTTCTTACATATTCTCTACTGCACCTTTAGGCTACTTAAGATGAGTAGAAAGGTCTATTTATTATTTATTTTTGCTTTTTCATTTTTACCGTTTGGTAAAAGATACGCCAGCGTGCAGCTTGTGCTGCTCAAGCGGTTTTAGCGCTGTGCAGTAGTACATCCAGTTTGTCTTCACTTTGACTGCATGAGCCATAAATAAATGATGTCTGCAGAGACTCTGTGCTCTACCCATGCTCTGAACTCCAAGTTCGAGAATAAACAAGCAGTAATTCATCAGATTTCCTGCAGCCGGGCCACACGAGTCAAACCGTTCCAGAGTTACATAAGATGCTGAATAATTGAAGGTAATTATTTTTAGGGGATCTTCTTCTGTGGATAGATTTATGATTCTTGTTTCTGTAGAGCATTCAGCCGCACCGGAAAGACGTGTACAGTGAGAGTGGCATTTCACCTCAGGTACATGGTCTCATTAAAGGATAAATGCACCGTGTGCAAGGTCCAGACAGAGAGTGAGTGAATGTAGTGTCACCCTGGGAACATGGTCTCATTAGTCGACACCAGTTGTCTTTTCACACTGGGAATGGCTGAGCGCTGACACACTGCTGTCTGCTATAACCTTAATATATTGTGCTGTTATGGAGTTCATCAAAGTTTAACGCTCATATTATTAAAAAAAGGTGTTGGGTGATGGCAGCAGACATGGTATTGGTCATGTAACTTCTCTAAGGACAAAGGCTTTAATGACCAAAGTGTTTCTGTGATAGGTGAGATGGATTCAAATTAAGACTTTCAAAGTTTGTAAAAAGTTTGATGTGGGGTTTAGATAATGGTCCTGGCCTAAATTGTGCTGTGCAGACACATTCCACAGACAACGGCCGATTCATTAACTCAACCCTGAAGTAATTGGTGTTATTTATCTGCAGTGCAAAAAAAGAAAAGCCCATGCCCTTGTATTCAGGGTGTGGTCCTGCACCAGTCAATCACTTCTGCTGCTCTCAGCAGATTCAATATTTTACCACAGTGTCACTGTGGCGTCTCTGACTTCCCAAGGTCATCGTGAGAATGGAGAATAAATAAATCACAACCCTTATGCGTCATTCATCTCATGTTACCAATCAATCCACTGTGTCCACACCTACAACTTTCTACAGCCCAGTTTGCTGTTTAACAAGAGGTTTCTAACAGCTGTTTTAGATCACCACTGCAAAGTGATCACAGTAGTAAGCAAATGAATGCAGTGTGGGGACAGTCAAACCTGTGATAGTTAAATGCTGGCAGAGTTGGAGAAGGTACACATTCTGTATGTGATAAAACGGAGTGCATGTGTTTTTGCTGCTCTCGGCAGATTTAATTATAGGCTGACTGTGATAACTCTTTCTGTGTGTGAGATCCTGCTGATACCAGACACTGGCACAGTATTGATGTGAGAGCTATCTCTAACTCGCCTCTCTGTCTATCTTTATCTTCTTCCGTCTCTCTCTCTCGCTCTCTCTCTTTCACTTTCCCATTCGGCCCTGTTGTCCTGTCTTTGCCTGTATTTTCTTTCACCGCTTTCACCATCCGCTTCATTTTCCTTTTAGTCCTGCCCCGCTCACCCTCCCTTTCACACCACTCTTTGCCCTCATTCTTTCCCTCCTTTCCTCATTTTGATCCCTCGCTCCTTCCCTCCATCCTGCTGGCTCAGCTGCTACAGAAGGAGCCTTTGTTTCAGTGGTGCCCTCCATCCTTTGAAGGAGGGAAGCTGAAAGGGGAGGGGGTGGGAAGGAGTGAAACGTGGACGGTCAGGAGGGGAGGAAGAAAAAATCCAAATGGGAAAATGGGATAAAAGGAAGAGAAGGCGTGGGAGGATGAAGAGAGAAGGAAGGGGGGAATGACGGGCAAAAGGTTGAAGGAAGGGGAGGGAGGAAGAGGGGTATCTCCAGATCAATGGTCGGAGTTGTTCAAGTCGTTGACACCCAGTAGCAGATTCCCTGTATGTACACGTGGTCTGAACTTTGCTCACCTCCACTTGGTTCAGTGGTGCACAGTTGAATGGAGGACGGAGACACATGCAAATAACATGTGTGTGATGCTGTAGGTAAACAAAAGAAAAAAATAAGAAAAAAATAGTCACTATCAAATTCAAAGTATCGTTTGGAGACCCATGGTGGTCCTGATCATTTTTCTCTTGTTTCATTGTCGTTGTTGAACATCTCACTTCTGAGTCCACCCGATCTATTGGAGACTCATCCCTCTTTCCTTGTTATGTCCTGTTCTCTAGTGATTGACCAGAGAAGATTCCGGACCAGCGGCCTCATCCGTGATGTTATAGCTGCAGTAACATGTGACTTCTGAGGCAGGGTGGTGTCTGCGTTTACTTCTCTCAAGGTAAGTTGTTTTTGATGACAGGGACGGGTCGATAGTGTTAGCACGCGGCAGGTTGAGACACAGCCCGGCGCAGTCTGTGTTACATTCATCACATGCCAGGATCGAGGTGGAAGAAACAGGCCTTGGATGCCAGGTCAGCTTTGTTTGGCCTTGCGGTGGAAATGGCTACGTCTTTGTTTCACCCTGCAGGGGAAACCTAAATAGTGTTGTCAAGTGGAATTCCAAGCTGCTCCCTGTACTTTTTCATCATTGGCTTTAAGTGGCATGTATTTTTCTGTGTTACCCATAGAGACTGGTTTAACACAAACCAGTCTTGTTTGAATGGAGCATAAGGAGACAGTAGACGTCCAGCTACCTCACTAGCCCGTTGTCTTAACCAGCGTTGTAGTAGCTCTAGACCTGTTTTATTCTCACCCACCCGTCACTCATCACCTCTTCTCTCACATTCCCCGCTGGATAATGTGAGCTTGTTGCAAAGCGTGATGGGTTCCACAGTCACAAATCCACGTCCAACCACCCGAGACTCGGCCATGCTGATTCCCTCTCCCCCATGCCCTCTCCTTTTCCCTCTTCAGCTGGCTGTTAGATCTGCACTTCCAACCTCCACACATCCCTGTGGGACGTGGCTGATGGCTGAACTCAGCTAGAGAGAGGCAGGAGGGGAGAAAGTGTGAAGTGTGAGGAACAGGGGAAGTAGTTGAAGGTCAGAGGGCAAAGTCAGGACTTTTTCTTTCCATCATTGACAGCGTATCAGATTAAATTGGATAGTATGTATCCTGGTATGCATTAGGATATACATACTATAGTCTGCATCCTATATAGTGCGGTACACAGGATAGATGTATCCGGATATACATTTGTACCAATGTCTCAGTGAACTGTCAAACACTGACCATAACAAATGGAACCCGCATGAATCTAAAGGCCGTGTACTGTGACCTGTTCATAGTCAGATCGGATGATTCCCACAGCAGCTTGTTGCAGATTATCAGTCTTTTCTTCCCTTCTCCTTCTATTTTCTATGAAATGAGCTGAACAGATGCGGAGGATTGTTTGACCTTGGCAGAGGCGGACTGGCTCTGAGTGAAGTTCTAGTTTCACATTGTTTATGTTTTAAATCACACACAGGAAAAAAATCGTTCTATTGCCATGATATATTATATTGCCATAATGTCACAGCTGAGTGTGCTGCTTAGAAATATTGTATCGGCATGTCAGGTAGCACTGATTTGTCTCCAAGGTTTCCAATACACCACAATATTATGATTGTCACTTTTTACTTACATTGAAATGAAATGAACTAATAATCTATCATTATTACAGCTTACTGTGAGCATGTATTGAAGTTACAATTAGTTTTACCAGGTGTAAAATTATGATTACAGTGAACGTAAGTGCATCCATCATTATAACCCAGTGATATAAGTGATTGGATAATTGCTTAATTGTGAAATCGATTGTAATCAGCAGAGTAATGGAACATGAAAAAGCGTCAGGAAAACTACTTTCACTGGCTGAAACTGATTTTCTATCCAAAGTAACATTTAAGAATCAATCTGATTGATTCTTTTAAAAGTTTTAATTTTAAGACAGAAGTGTTTTTGAGTGACCACAATACAGCATGCAAATAGCCATAGGCACATAAATCACTCAGTGCATGTTGCATACATACTGCATTATTCTCCCATGGCTCCAGGGAGTGAGAGGGAGTGTGTGAGATACACAGACAGACAGCGAGAGAAATGAGACATCAAACAGCAGCCTGTGTTTGTTCTATCATTTTAATGAACAAAGTGTCACATATGTCAATAGTGTGGGGTTCACACAAAGGCAACAGACATACTGTATATTTCCAGATAGACACCAATGGTATCTCTTGCACCCCCATGCTGATTGTGGGCGGAATATAATGTGCTGTGATGTAATGTAAGGCTCACATTAAAAGCAGTTAATAGTGATGTTGTAGCTAATTGGTGTATGTAGAAAGGTGTAAATGTAAAATATCAGTGTTGCATTATGGATGGATGGATGGATGGATGGATGGATGGATGGATGGATGGATGGATGGATGGCATAGGAGGTAGGAGGATGACAGATTGAACCAGATATAAGTCTATCAGGTACAGATTTATTCATGTGCTCTTTAAAAACTTCTAATACAATACATAATCCTCATCTGCTCTTTTACTCCGTTAACCGGCTCCTTACCTCCTTCTGTGGCAGCTTGTGTGCATGCGTGTGTGTACAAACGCTCTCCCTGGGAGTTGAAAGGCTGCCTGGATCCCTGGAGGGATTTTGGCTGCAGAGACCTGCCCGGGGCCAGGCCTGGGTCACAGTGGTAGCCGTTCTGCTTTTCGACCCCATGGGACAGTATGAGAGGAGAGGAGAGGAGAGGAGAGGAGAGGAAGTTAGTCAAGATTTTAACTCTCTCTCTCTCCCTGGAGACAAACACAGAAACCATTATTCAGTATATTGTATGTGTAATACGTGAACTTAATTGAAAAAAGAATCAGGCATATCAGGTCAAGCATTTATTTTCACCCAAGCCACATTATTACAGCAGCTATATTATTGCATAGTATCTGGGGTTGGACACTGAACTGGCTTTAGATGACGTGTGAAATATCACATTGGGATTTGATCATAACAACATCTGTATCTGCTGCATGTGAGCATGTTGATTTAACAACACCCGGCAATGTAGACGCTGGAAAACAAGCATGTATGTGTGATTAACCCCAGATACTGTAGATAATGACAGTGGTTAGAGTTTTTTCTGGGTCAACAGGTGTCAGCACAGTAACTTAAGCTTCAGTAGCAACCTGTTGTTTACACTGTACATGTCCATATGAAGAGCTAGAATTACCACAGTCAGTTATTTGTCTTCTGTAAAAATGTGGGATATACATTGTGTATTAATTTATGTTAAATAGTATCACATACATTTTGGATCTAATAGCTTTGTTGTGTAGAAATAAAATGGTTGCTGCCTAAAAACACCGTCTTTTAGCCTTATCCAGACTATTTTGATGGAAAACATGGAACTTGTTTGAACCTCTAGGGGAAATAACTGAAATTAGAACGGTGGACTTTTGTTTAAGCGGTGGTTTGAGTCATATTAGAATAACTTCTCCTGGTTATGCGGTTTGCAGAGGTAACACTATTTCACAAAGAATGCATCCCCCTTTATTTTGTTATCTGTGGCATAGTGAGTGAGTGTCTGTGTGTATCACTGCCTCGTCAGGCGGTGCACAGATATATTTTCTCTGACTTCCTCCCGAGGTTACAGAGTTTTTCTCTGTATCTCTCTATGGTTGTTTCACCCTCGGTGGCAGCAGGAAATGGAGGGTGTGAAACAGGATGTGAGGGGAGCCATACTGGTTTAGTTTGCACTGAAAGCCCACAGCCTGGCAGGAAACCATGGATGGAAGACAAAAAGAAAATGGACAGAGACATTGAGGTTAGGGACAAAGGCAGAGGCTGCTTTACACACTGTGCTATTTATGCTTGAGATGACATTTGGAATTCTAAAAGGTTACAGGAAGTGGGAAATCCTGATATTATTACCACAATTCACAAAACATAAAGCCAAAAGTTTCAAGGAGTCGCACTGAGGAGAGAAGCACGGCTACAGACATGAAGATGCACTGACGTGTTGTTGATCGCTTTATTCTATTTTCTGTGGAGTAGAATAATAAAGGTTGCAGTTTTTGCACGGCCCCTTTATCTGTGCTTGAACTCTCATGTGATCTGAAAGTTTGGTGAAGCGCATTCAACAAAAACGATCCCATGCGAACATAAAAATAATCAGTGAGGTGTGTCACAGCTACACTTTCCACACTGCACATGAGGTAGTATAATATGCTATATATGCAACACTGCAGGTCATATATTCCCGGCTGTGCTTTTTTTTTTATGAGCTGCTTCATTAAGACTTTGTCAGACTCTCTATATTTATGTTCCCTCAGACGCTCCCATTCCTCTGTAAACCCAGTGTGCAGAGTCCGACAGTTTGCAGACGCTGCTCTCCCTTTCCTCAGGCTAACTGTCTCTCTACCAACATGTCTTAGGCTTATTCATTATTCTGATCCATGTAGTGGATATCCATATTCAGATTTTCTAGCTTCTTCCTCCGGCTTGTTGGAATCTATCACCTTTGTAGTCTCACAGCTGACTGTCAACATCCACTCATCATCGAGTGTAATGTTCTGCTGTTGAGTCCATACACCTTTCTCCCCATATACAGCTGTGCATACCTCCAATGGCTCGCATCTGTATGGTGATGTAGTCCACTACATCCTGAAAAGCCAGGGTTTAATCTGCATGTAGTCTACCTTGTGTGATGCGTAATATCTTCCATTTTCTTTTCTAATGTTATTTACCGATTCAGTGAAGAGTGGCAGTGCTCCATAATGCTTTAAAAGCCTGTGCCAGAGGCTTTTGCATGTTGCCAGTTTGTGAAATATATCAGCCTGAGCTGAGCTGATAATACCGCATCCATGTCCATGTCCAGAGGCCCCCTCTCAGTCCCAGTACACGACCACAGCACTCCACCTCCTTAAAGACACAAATATGCCAGAAGAAGAATGAGAGAGAGCCACCAAACCAGCAGGCTGCTTTCTTTTATTGTTGTTTATTCACAGAGTGTATTAAAAGTATAGGGCAAATTATTTTTATGAACTACTCACTCACAGCCTGCCTTATGACTGCCCAGTCATTACTCAGCACCTCTGACTGGTATAGGTCACAAGCTGTAGGAACAGTTATATCCTGCATTTTAATAATTTATCTTCCCACTCAAGATGGTCCAGAATAAATAAACAAGAAATAAACAGTTTCAGTTTAAAACTTAAAACATAGCATGCCTGTTACTTCCGATAGTAACAGGTCTATTTCTAACCCAGTTTTGTGTGGGTTGCACTTGCAGGTTATGGTAGAAAACTCAGAATAGCAGCAACTATTTGTCGTTTTCTCATGGTAAATGTACTGATGAATTAATCGTTAATTATCCGGTGATTAATGTTTTGGCTGTTCTTCATTGGTATTTGGACAGGTTTATAGATATTGACAATGTAGAAGTGATAATGACCTACAGTGACTTGTCTCATGTTCTTAATGTCAGCTCAGAGGTTATACATCATAATGAAGAGACGTGGCAAGTTTCCATCCACATGCAGAACAACAGATATAAAATATAAAGTTTTCCCGGAGTTGAGCAAAGCAAATGCAAATGAATGTTTCCACCCACCATCATTATCATAAACAGCAGGCAACATTAATTACAACAGTTAGCTGTCATTAGACTGCTGCAGAACAAAATTTGTTTCATGTATTAATTACAGACGCCTCATCTGTCCACACAGAAATGATGTTTTTGTCTCCACTGATTAACAATCTCTTCAGTAGAGGAGTCACATACCTTATATGCATCTTCAGTCTCATCATAATAAATTAGCATTTTTTATGTCATCTTCAGCAAGCACAGTTTCTTTTTTTTTAAATCAACAATTTACATGCAAACATGTAGATGGAAACACTGGGTTTTTATGCTTAGGGGTTTTTGTTCTCCCCAACAGTATTATATGGAGAGTTGATTGTCTTAAAATGCATGTGATACACAAACACACCTACAGCTGCACATTTTCAAATATAATTGTGTGGGTTTGAGATCTACTGTATCTCAGATTCCTCCTCATTCTCTCTTACTGTTGTTTTATCTCCATCCATCTGTCCCATGATGCCTTTGCTAACTGCTGATGTAGTGGAACACCAAGGCAGTAAGCACACTGTTGTTGTCCAAATATAGTGCAGCTGTCTGTAATAACTGGAGAGATATGCTGTCAACCCCCTTAACAGAAATAGCTCTGCCTACGTTTTCTTAATGACTTAATGTGTGTGTGTACGTGTGTGTGTGTGAGAGAGAGAGAAAGACAGAGAGCTAAATAGACTGTAAATCCGACTGTAGAGTTAAGTACAACCCAAAGCATCATATGAGCTGATGGATGTCAGTCAGTGATCAATAAGAACATGTTAATGTGACAATGGTACTTGTGTTAAAGCAGTAACAGTATATTAATCAACAGCTGCTTATATCTCAACCTCCCTGTAAAATCCAGTGAAGTGGGACAAAACTAAATGTACATCCTTCTAATGTTATGCTCAGCCTTTAGCTCAGTCTTGTCTCTTTTGTACTCACTGCAGTGCAGCGACTGTGTTACTACTGTGCGCGTGCGATGCGTGGCCTATTAATTATAACATTTTCTCACATTCACATTCGGTTTACTGTTTTTCATCTGGTAGGCAAGAGAATCTGATATGGTGGGTGGCGAGGGTCCTATGTCAGGTTTTCACTGTCAATTAGAGATAATATTACACTGTGCTGCTTTGAAAAAAGTGACATGTTATCTGGTGTTCAGGAACAGTAATGAGAAAAAGCCATGACAATCTGTGGGCACAACTGTTTCCTACTGTATTAACCCTTTTTTGCTAGAAATGTTTCCTGTTGTGTTTTCTTTCGATAGCTAACAATGTCTGTGTGAAGGCAAACATCATGACCAGCATGAAAGGTACTGCTCATGCTCAGGCAGAGATCCAAGAGGCAGATTGTGGACAAATTGTACTATGAAGCTTAGGAGACAGACAGAGGCTAAATGTGATCTCACCCCCCAACCTGAGCTGTGAAAATGTGTCTCTGGGCTCAGTAGCAAGACCAGTTTGTACCTGTGAGTGAACTGAATCTGACACCTGTAAGTTATCTGTCATTAAACCAAACATATTATCAGCACATGACAAACAAGAGGAAATATGACACTAATAATAACAACCAATTTCACACACTATAAAACGTGTGTTAGCTTCATATAATATTTCAGGCAACTAACAGGCAACTCCCTATTTTGTCTGCCTGTTAAATGAGGGAGAGGCTTTAGTCTATTTTTAAGTCACCTAATTCATGTCAACACAGTGATGTGGTGGTTTGCACTTGTGCGTCACAGCAAGCAGGTTCCCTGTTTTAATTCCCCCTGTGTCTGTGTGGGTTTTGTCCAGCTTCCTCCCACTGTCCAAACACAGATTGGTGTTTATGCTAACTGGAGTCTCTACACTGACTGTAGATGTGAATATTTTTTTGTCTCTGTTGTTTTCAAGCTCTAACACAGTAATCATTCACCAAGTGTGTTATCAATATATTGTTGCAGCCACTCAGTGGCTTTGTTTGAAATACATACCGTATGTACAAGTCACTCACAGCTCAATGAACCAGTCAATTATATATACTGATTAAAACTTGATGTCAAAATGGTCTCACACTGACAGTCATCAAGTTCTTATGCATTAGAGGAAATGCCATTGAAACATGCAGGCTCTCTGTACAGTATAGCACAGTCAGTTGTTTGAAATCCCTGTGCTAATCATGAGCTGTAGAGTCAGCACCATGGAGAGCTCCTCCCTGCTACTGCATAGCATTAACACGCTGCTCAGCCTTAGTCATGGCAGTGGTTTGGCTCAGATTCCGAGCTGCTTACACTGACTGCAGCAATACTATAACACGTATCTCAAATGTAAGCACCATAAAATATAGGTGTGCTGTGACTTTACACCTCCCACGTTTTATTGAGACTTTTAGATCCTTTGTGGCACCGGTGAATCCAGTTAACACGCTGCGTCAGTAATAGTAGTTGACAGACTGAGTTATAAGCTCCAGTTGAAGCAGCATTGCATTAGTTGAATTTGAATCTCTTGTGGACCAGCCTCATGTCAACAGCTGATATCAAACCCCAGCTGTGTTGCTGAAACCAAAACAACATTACCACAGGAAGTGTTCTGAGCCATAGTTCAACTCGACATTGTGAGTTTATTTGCTCTGCCTGTGTAGTATGTACGTATTTTACTCATTTTGAAAACAACTTTAAACACCTTATATACTCACTACACAGTTATTTTCCAGGTACAACTCACCTCTAATTATGCGGTTGTCCATTAATGCTGGAACTGCAAATTATTGATGCTATAACGGTGGCACAGATAAACAGTATTTATAGATAAAACATCACATCTCCGAAAAAATGACAAACCCACAATCAGACACACACATGTGTACACATCAACCTTTGCAGCAAAGTGATGGGTAGCTTTTGGTGGATAAATATAGATAAGTCACTCTCTCATGAACTTGGACGTGAGAGGCTGTATTTAGTCTAGGTATGTAGTGTTTAATTGTGTATGTTTGTATGTGAGTGCACACATAAACAACTATATACAGTAGTGATCTGTATTTAACCTAGATACTGTGGTGATTAGTCAGTGGCTATTGATAGGTCCCTGACACATTAAAGGCAACGTACCACCTACTGCACAGAGAAGCACCTATTTCTGTGGAGTTTGCGGCTTCAGTCAGATATAACTTACTTGCAAAAATAAGTGAATGCAGTGATCTGTATGACTTTTCTCCATATGGCGAGAGCTTCTCCGATAACCCTAACCCTAACCCAAACATCTGCCACCTGACTCATGTGATGGTTTCTACATTTATACATGCATAAACATCACACAAGGGGATTCATCCCCTCAACCTGTTGATGGACTTTTTACATAGTCAAGTGTTTGATCATTCAAATTGCAATTTGCTTGGAAAAAATAGTTTATGTGTCAAACCAACATATGACCTCACCCATCTAGTGTTCCCCAAATCATTTAGTCTCAGTTAGCAACATGTGGCTTTACAGCCTCAAGTAAACATGCATGTAAATGTACATGACACAGCACCTGAGGAGGGGAATGATGATTGGAATTTTATTTAGTTATTTATTGTCCTTAATTGCAAATCTTTATGTATCATTTCTAAAATTTGATTGTGTTGAGATTATTACACTTTATTACACTCAACATCCTTGTTTTGTTTAGTGGCTTATAGTACTCTGCTATTTATGGTTTTGCGCAGCCTTGGTTGCTGTCTTTGCTCTTGCATTTGCTTGAATATATTTTACATACACTGTGGTACACAAGTGCTTCATAAATGGATTTAGTTTTTGGTTTCTTTTGTTGTTGTCATTTAAAAGCATTAATTTTCGTTTCCAGTTTTACTGTGTTGATAGAGGTAAATGCTCAGTAATACCAGGGACCTGCCTCATACAGTTCTCTGCTGGAACGGAGGACAGGATGTTTGTTGCTCACTTGCACGGGCAAATAAATGGCATTTGATTTAAAGTAATGGCACATGTAGTGTCTGCTTTGGGGAAATAAAGCTCTGGAAAACAGCAGTTGATCTCACCACAACCTCCCCATCGTCACTGCGCCCCACCGCCCTCTGCTCACTTTTAAATACTTGCATTATTTTTATTGCTATGACACAATGGGACACAAGGAGCAAAGTAAACACAGAGAAAAAGGTTTATGCAAGTTTAATATTTCCTCATATATTCTGCTGTCTCTTCTTCACTGTGTCTCTTGCTGTGATTTACCTTGACTTTCTTGTATGCATTAAATATGGCATTTGTGTGTTTCCCCCCCTGCCTCTCTCGTTGTTTGTGCATGTGTGTGTGTCCGTGGGTTAAGTGTGCGGTGTGTAAATAATAAAAGAGTGCGCTCATGTTTGGATCTGTGTAAATTATTTAGCGCAAACCGCACGCACAAACAGGCAGGGTCAGGAGATCCGAATAAACGTATCTCCTGCGACATACTGCCCACACGCCACAGTTCTACCTGTCTTGTTCTGTCTTCCTGTCCCTCCGCTCCCTCGCTCTCTGTCTCTCATGTCTTATTGAGTACCTTGGTTGAAAATTACACAGTCAAGGAAGTAAACATCTGAGTGGGCTGGCATGGGACCAGCGTTTACCATAGTCAGTTTCAAACTTGGCTGTGTCTGAAGTTGGACTTCAGACAGCTGGACTCAAAGGGGAAAAGAAAAACATATAAAAAGTCTTTATTTAGAAACTCAGACAACAGCAGGGATGCAGGATACATTAGGAGCAGGTCCCATGGTTTATTCAAGCTCAAACTCTAGCTCTGTTTTATTTTGCCTGTGTTTTTCCATTTATATTTTAGACGTGTAGTTGGCCCTTGTGCCCAAAGTAACTTTTCGTCTTTTGTTTTTGTTCAATAAGCAGGAAGCTGCTGCCTATTTCCTGACAACAATCAATCCTTAGAGTTCTGACTGTTTTTGAAGAGTATTATTTACAGATTTTACTGTTGAGTGTTTTGACTGTAAAGAGTTTGGTTTCTGGTGAGAATGCTCAATACACTTTAACGTAAAGATACTTTTTTTTATACATTCTAATTGGGCTACATTTTAATGCGGAGGAGCAGAACATTTAGACTTTTGGACACATTGCAAATAAGTTAATATTAAAAGCACAACTGCAAACAGTCAGACAGTCTGTTCTCAGGTTACACCAGCACACATTTGGCATGGGGTATATATGTATAGTCATGTGATATGCGTTTACCGCTGTGTTTGTATGGACAGACATTACTTCTGTTGTGGAGCAAAAACACTCGTCTGAAAGGAGATTGTTTTCCATTTCAAATTAAAAAAGTATCAGTGTTGACAATTTCTATCAGTGAATACTAGCATGGGAAAGTATGCAGTACTTTGCCACACATTGTCTGTGGTCTGGCTGTATTTTCCTTTTTCCAGGGAGAACAGTGATAGGACAGGCGACATTTGTTAAGAAGAAGAATGAGGTGAAATGCTCATTCTATAGACATGTATAATCAGCCTTCCTGTGACAGTCATTGATGCTGACGTCTGAGTATTGACAGAACCTGCCAATATTGTCTTCTGACTGACACACACACTCTACTACACACACTGAAGGATTTAAAGCAAATTACTACCCATTCAGTACAAAGTAATGACCTTAAATTAAAAAATAATAGTGGTAATTATCACGTGATTTGCAAAGGAGAAAAAAAACACATTGCCTTGTTACAGTAGCAGACAAGTAACAGAAAACTCCTTACAGTAACCAAAAAACTAGAAAACACATAAACATGAAGCATAGCCTTTTATTAAATGATCATTACTCATGAGCCAGCACATCATGGTGTTTCAGTTTGCATGATAATAATAGTTATGCAGTCCTAAAAGAGACCCAAGAACCAAGTTACCTTCTTTTCAAATAAATAATCCCTGTCACTGTACAATATTCACTTGTCATGGCAGCAGCATCAATAATCTTTGCTGTGGTTGGACCTTGACCTAAGTGGTGAACGGCAGCGGACAGATGGTGGCGCCCCTCCTGATTTTCAGCCAATCCGGCATAGAAATCAGCAACCTCACATTCCCAAGCTTGATGGTGGCCTGGGTCTGGGATGGCGGCGCTTCACCCAAACCTTCGGCCGAGTTGGGGTTTGAACCAGCAACCTCTTAGTCCCAAGTCCAATTCTCTAGCCTCTTCGCAACCACTTCCCTGACAATAGGTAGACAGTGACCTCCACGCGCCCTCTCACACCTCCATCTGAATACAGTGCTTGGGCAGATATTAAAGTAGAATTGCTATCAGACTTTGTTGTGGGGATCCATACTATCTGTTGGATATTCAGTTACGAGCTTTTGGTATAGTTTTAGATTCACAAATTGCTCCATTACGCTTGCAGACCTTGTCCCACATCAGTGCAAATTAAATGTCTGGTGTGATCTTCTCTCAGGTTGAAGCCAAGCTGGACAGATATAGAACATTCAAGTCATTCACATTTAGAATTCACATGTACAGAACTACAGGGGTTGTTAGATGTTGGTGTGACTGCATCGGCACTAACACTAAAACATGTGGATAGCGGTGGGAGAGAGGGGGGAGGAGGAGGAAGGAGGAGCTGCTCCTCCTGTGAGAAATATTCCTTCAGCGAGATTTGCCGCGCTCTGTTTTTCGCTGGGAGAATTTTTTTCCTGTTTTATTTATAATTGTTTGTCAAAATGAAAGATGCTTTTTGATTAGCGTTTTAGCTTTGATGCCTCGCTCCCTCACACGCTGCCTCGCATCTCTGCTGCCGGTGCAGCACAGTGGAAAATACGATGAGAGGAAAACAGAGAGATGAAAGAGAGACACAAAGATTCTCGCTTCCACATTGGCTGCCGCTGACGCGGGCTATTTTCAGACGCCACACACAAACAAACACACGTAAAGTAACAATGTGTCATTACAGGCTAATGCCATTATATGTTTGCTACAGTGTCACACAATGCTTTGCTCTGCTGGCTTATCCTAAAAAGTGTGGGTAACGCATGTGTGTAGTTTGTTTGTGCGCACGGGTGTGTGTGTGCAACATCATTACTGAGGTCCTTCTTAAGGTTCGGGTCATAGTTTGGGTCAGACCGTCTACTTAGAATGATGAAATGTCCTAACAAGGGTGGCTGAATGAACTTGTGTTTGTTTGTATGGATGTGTATTTGTGTGTGTGTGTGTTCTTATGCAATCACACAGCCTCCTCTTGCCTCAGGGATGATGATGTAGAGTGTTTGTCATCCTCCCACTCTCTTTTCCGGCTCTCTTTCTTCATCCATTCAAATCAGTTGTGTTTTATTGGGGTGGCAGAGGCATTTCCAGCAACATAACTGTGCCAAAACATGCGATTTCCTAATTCATTATGAATTTCAAGCACATATCGACCAAAATTGTAGGCTTTCGGTTGATTACTCAAACACTGTCACACAGTGTGAGATGTAAAGCTCCTGACACAGCTCAGCAGGAGTGCAGAAGAGTGAGGAGGCGAGTGGTTGTCTGGAGACACCGCAGTGCCTCCAACAGCCACTAGGAGAGAGTGAGGCTCGTCCTTGTGAATGAATGAATTATTCATGTAAAATAACAACAAGGACAAGCTCTATAGCTGTTACACTATTTTCAAATATCTCAAATATCTTTTTATTTTATCTTTTTATATATTTTATTGATCTTATTATTTGATTTTATCTCATTTTTGACATGAATTCTTTTTCTTCTTCTGTTGTTTAATGGCTGGTGCATTCCTGCCAAATCACATTACATAACGTTACAGAGTATTACATTATATTATATGACGCATCACATTCTGCCCTTTTCGTCACCTCTTAATTTACACGTAGCTTTATAAGGATTTATGGAGATAAAGCGCATACAGTTGCTTAATGTGCAACTACCATATTTTAACCATGCCTCTTGTTAACAAGCTATTTTGAGCAAAGCTCTAAAAACCAAACATATGACACAATACATTGGTATAATAAGTGAAGTTCTCCAGTAGCTGGTGGAGATTGACACAGTATGTAAATGGAGGAGACTGGTCTGAAAGGAGACTGGCAGACAGACTGACAGGCTGCCTGTTCATTTCAATCTGCCCAAGCTAATCAGCTGGTAGATGCGCGCTGGCATATGGATCCATTTTTTATGATGTTGTTTATGTTCATAAATGTTTTATACGAGTTCTGCGTAACAGTGTATTTTTATTTGCCATCAAGCCGCTAACAGTGACATTTCAAAAAATCTGAATGGAGACAGTGTCTTCTCTTGTCCCCGTCGCTTCTCCTCCCTGTCAGTCTTAAGTCTTCCCTGTTCTCCACTGCTGCGGTTCAGTCCACTGCTGTCCCCATCTGTCTCTCATTTATTCTAATATAAAACAGGCTGACCCAATTTAGACTGCTTAAATAAAATATTCATTCCCTCTTCCCAGTTACTGATTAATACTTTTTTCACCCTTGAGAGCCTGTTATGAAAATATACCCCCTGCGCCTCTAGTGGTAGACATTTCACTGTGTTCTGGTATAAAATGTCAATGCATGTGAAGCCATCATCATACTGTCTCGGTTAAACTATCCTGGGTTTTTGTGAGGGGGTGAGTGTGTGGGTACATGATGTGGGTGTTATCTACTGTATCTGTGAGTGAGACAGGACGTGGCAGACGGGCAAAGTAAGTGTGACAGATTCAGTCTTGGAAAGGACTTAAGCAAAAAATATATTTGTTTTGTTTTTATGCGTTTCTATTAGAATGCCCGACCATATAAAAAAACCTGCTTCGTGATTTCTAAGTGTAAAGCTCCATAATAACATGTCTCACCATCTTCTGGCATATAAAACGCATCTCTGCACCGTAGCAGTTTGGAAGATAGGGTAAAAGAAAAATGTGTCATTTTAGTTCGATGAAACACCTCAGGTCCTCAGAGAGGATGGAAACGTGTGCAACAAATTAGCACTTGAGAATCGGCATTTGCGTCTGAGAAGGGACAGATGAGGAAGCTCTGACTCGTTCAGTGCAGCGTTACAGGGCAACAACACATCTTGAGGCACTTTCACAGCTATTTGGTTTGCAGCACTCGTTGTAACCCTGGAGCTGTTTGTTATATGAGAGATGTGTAATCACAGCGAAACCTTGCTGAGAGGCTATTCGCACGTTTCCAAGTAGCCCTGTGAGCTTTTCTTAGGAATGGAAATACAACCCATTGTGGCTACAGAAAACACTGAGTAGAATAGGTTAAATAGGATGTGTAGTATTATAGGTCACGGCACAACACATCCTATCTTTAGCAACGTATCGTCTTGGCCTCTTCTTGATATTTTGGGTCCTTCTTTTCTTTTCTTAACTGCATATTCATACACATTCAACCATTGGCCTTTTATTGTGCGCTGACTGTTCTGTTGCATTTCAACATGTTTCAGGAGCTCCTCCAGTTCCTCCCTCTCCACATCCTCCTCCTTTTGCTATGCCACCACAGGTATCGATTTTTTTTTTCTTTTTTGCTCAAGACGAAACTTGTTAAAGCTGGCTAGACCTGTGCAGCTCTGAAAAGGGAACCAGAGTATCAAAAATGAATGGCTGAAATTGGAGTGGATCCGTTTTTCCATTGACCTTGTGTGCATTCAGTCCAACCGCTATGCTTTGCTTCACTTTGCATTGGAATTCAAAAACCCTTTATGCATGGAGGCAGGCCTGGCTTCCAGAGCAATTCAGTGGTCTCATACTGTGGCTGGAGCTGTGTCGAATGCCTCTCTCCCACATCTGTTTCGTTCACCCAGCTAAAACACAGATGGCATACAGACACAAAGCTTGTTAACCTAAAGAGAGAATCACAGAGGATCAGTGCATCACCCTGGAGCTGTACGCAATGCCTCTCATTTACCAGCCCAACATTAAACATGCTACAGCTGTATGTACTCTATTTATTCATTTACATGTTATCCTGAGACTTTATTTGTTGACTGTCTAGTGAACAGGAACACAACCAACTGTTGTCACCTGAGGTTGACTGGGCAGGTATAGAGATGTAATAACATGGAATACTCCAATACTTAGGAGACAGAAAAATAGCATTTCACTTCATTCACACTGATTCTGTAGCTAAAGGGCTTTATTTTATTTATTACAGTTCATTACAGTCATTATATTACCACAGAAAAAAAAAATCCCAATAGCCCATGTTTAAACTTACGAGTACTGACACTAACAGTTACACATGTGATGAGTTTAAAGGCTTTAACAATGTTGCATATGACATAGTACATGGAAGATGGCCCAAAAAGAGACTTTCCTGTAATGCTTTTCCCCTGTAGTCTGTCTGCAGCGCTGCCCCTGGCTCTTTGAAGTGTCGTGTTTCTCTTAACTCTTAGCTTAACACCTACACACTTACATTATGAAGCCAAATGAAGAGTCACAAAATTCCAAAGGCCATTAGGATTCATCCTCTGGGTACCATGATAATCTGTCCAAAATGTCTTGGGATCTCTGCAGTGTTTATGTGTCTTACTCCCTCGGCGTAGACATGAGGGACCAGTCATCTTTATACTAGCAGTATAAAGAAGATTTAACATTAGTTATTCTCTTGATTTCCATGACACGCCATCACCACTGTAGAACGCGCATGATGTAACGCTGTTGAAACTGTTCCCCGCTTTTTATTTTATTCCAGTTCAGTGATGCATGGGATGTTTTACATCTTAAAAGATAGGTTATGTATTTTAATGGCACCAACAGTCCTTGATCCCAATAAAACAATGAGCTGAGAAAGACATCAGATCCTCTTCAGCACCATTGATGTATGCACTCTTGGCTTTTGAGGGAGAGTGAGAGTAATGTTATGGCTTAGAAATTGTCTTGTGAACATGATATCATCTGAGAGCCAGTGATGGATGCACTCTGGTGCGTTGTGAAAAATAGTGCTGTGATGTAATGGTGCGGAAATAGCTTTGTCGACCAGATATTACACAGCGCCATCGTGAATCAGGCACTTAAAGCACCACTGTTAAACACTCACGTCCGAGATCTCATGTTACACTACTTTCGCTCACATTCTCCTTTTTCTTTCACTGTCATAAACACAATCACTAAAATCAATACTGGAACAGCACATGTTCTCCTGTGTGTGTATTATATATGCAGGATATTTGCGTTTGTGTTCACGGTTTACAAGTGTGTCTGTCTGTTTGTGTGTGTGTGTGTGTGTGTGCATGCGTCCATCTGTGCGTTCTCTCATTCCACCGCTCTCAGACTGACCTTGGCGTTGATCATCTCGTGTTCCTGGCAGCACGTACTCCTACAAATCATCCGTCTGGCTGGATCAGCCTTTGATTGGTTTGATTCCATCCATTAAATCCAATTGAGTCATGACGGGGTGGAGTGATAGAGTGATAGAGTGGAGGGAGGCAGGGGAACGAGGGATCTCTCGGCCTCGACGCAGTGAAAAACATACCTGTAAAAATGACTCTCGGGTCACTGTGAGTAAAGTGGATGATGTGTAATCAGCTGCAAACAGAAGATATTGCCGTTGTTTGGCTTTGTTGTTCGTGCCTGCTCATGTGCTCACATTGGGGTATTTCAGAGTTTGCCTGTGTGCGTACACTCGGCGCAGTGGTCTCAAAGTCATCTAATTGAATAAAGAGTAATAGTGATGTATTTAGGCAGCTGCTGACCCCTGTTGTTCTAGCGGGTGAAGCCATTAGTTTATGCATGAGGTTTACGTCAGTGGACAGAGAGAAACAAGGCCAGCGAGTGGACGCCAGAGCGGCGAGGTAGCAGGTTAGTTAAGTGGCCTGGGCATTCGTGCTGTTTTTGTTATGCATTAGATGCTGGTACAAACATGCAAGGTACATGCCTGAAGGCACAGAACGCCATATTAACCATTACTTATTAATTTACATGGAGGAATAAAAGACACAGGAGCTAAAAGGTTTTCCAGCGTATTATATTCTCCATGAATTCAAATGTGTGCACCTTGTGTATAAACAACTTAAACATCTATATGTTACTTTATTCTTTATGAGTCTCAAATCAATTCAAGCACATAGCACTAAAGTTTTTGTTTAATAATCTCCAAAATGCTTTCCTATTGTATCGTATTGTATCATATTAGAAAAACAATACATACACACACTGTTAAAATGCCATTTACAGGCCCTGTAGAATCTGTTTGACCTATAGATTATATACATAATAGATGTTAATGATCTGACAACACAAATTCCCATAAATTTAAACTGCAATTACAGCAATGTCCATTTACTAACTGCTGTTCACTGTTTCACACATGTCATATTGTCATTATGTTAACAATTAGCAATGTAATCAAGAGTAAAGGAAATCTGAGTTCTGGCTGCAAGGGGACAAACTATTACAGCAACACTGTGTGTAGTTTGAGGCAGAGAAGTAAATGGAGATTTGACCATTTAAACTTCCTGGACAAATTCAATGCTACATCAGTCTCTAAGAAAAGAATTCTTACTTACAGATGGCAAGTAAACACACCACTGGCGAGCAAACTGTTGATGTATAGGGGAATTAAAATGTGAGGCAAACACATGTTTCACAAACATATACAACATTAAATCAAAGTGCAAATATTATCTTAATATCTCCCTTAAAGCAAATGCACCCTGTCCAATTAAATGACTGCGCTCTGCAGTCTGCATTAGAATAATTTGATATCACCACATTCTGCTGCAACCAGCAGGAATCTGACAAATGATGGAGAAATCTGCATAAGCTTCTGTATTTGCGCCACATTATAATACTGGTACAGTAATCAGAGAAGGCCATGCTGTGCGTGTGACTGAGAGACAGATATAAAAATCCAGTCTCTGCGTTGACCTGACTTTTCCCATTATTTGGACCTGTGGAGGTTGTAGTCGGGTAAGGATTGAGCAGTGTGTTGCTGTAAACAACAACGCTCTGCTCAAGAGCCTGTTGCTCTGAGACTGTCACTTGAACGTGTGAAGTGTTTTCCTCGCTTGGACATGACTAATCTATTTTAACAGCACAAGTACCAGAGGAGAATACCTGACACGACTCAGAGCTCTGCACGCCGCTGACTGACGCCACTTTATGTAGATGTCTAATGTCTAATGCCACATCCAGGTCATGTGGTAAATATGACATCAGTCAGTTCAACATAGATACAGTTAGAAATACGCTTTACCTCAGCTTTCACAACTGACACCTAATTAAACAGGTTCGCCATAGATTAACATACACATGGTAACAACATACAGAATCAAATGGATATATTCCACATACTGTATCTTGTGCTTGTATACCATATTCAGGTGTGGCCTGAATATGGTATACAAATACACTGAGGTTCAGTTCAATGGGAGGTAGAGTTACCTTGCATCAGCCCAGCAGGTGATTCAGAGGAGGCCATACAGTATATTAATCCTGTTCATGCACTCGGAAAAGAGCAAAATTGGTTTTAGCTTTGTGATTTTCCAGTTCACCTGACCAAATCACCAACTGCAGAGGAACAACTTTGAAAATATGACGGGATCAATTTACACTGCACGTTTTGTAACATATATATATATATATATATATGTGTATGTGTGTGTGTGTGTGTGTGTGTGCGCGCACACATAAGCATATATCAAAGAACATGAGCCCCTTATTACGGATGGTATGAGTGAGCTGGCTGTTTTAATTGAAATTATAGTAGTAATTAGGTTTTACTGGTGTCATGGCCTCAGGTTACTGTGTCATTTAAAATCCCTCTCCATGAATCTCCAAAGTCAAAAATGAACCGAGGCACATTAACCGAGGCACCGTCTAATTGTAATTACTTTTGTCTGACATCGGTTTGACACACAAAACTGTTTCTTTAATAGGATCTTACATAAACAGTTTGAATAACCTTGATGAGATGACTTCGGATGACATGTTCGTTTTTTTTAAAGACGAATTAGTGGGACTTGACAGATATTTTGAATTATGCAATTTCATTTTAGACATCACAGTTTTAACCTTTCCTAACCCTTTATATCGTAGCTAATGGCAGAGCCAGAGCATGTATTTGATTTACTGCAAGGGTTTGAGTATAGGAAACAAATATGGTCTTTGTTCTTAATGCTTCACTATGTGGTTTGCTATAAATGGCAGGAACGTCAACGTATTAAGTGTGAAAGAGTTGATTGGGAGCAACAGAGCCACAGGAATCTTCAACTGTGGCCTCTTGGTTATCCCCCATGAGGGTTGAACGTAGCCTAAGATCAGTTTCAGTAGGGCGTGTGGAGAATTCATCTGAGCTGTCCAAGAAGCCAGTTGTTCATCGCTGAGCAAGCCGAGGGTGAAACTGGCTTTATGAGACCTTCAGGGACCTGGGGTGTGAGTGTGGAAGCCTTTCAGAGAGGCAGGTAGAGCGGGCAGCACACGTGTGCTGCACAATCCTATTTTACACAGCGCTACAAACAGAGCTCCAATTTGTCTTCCTTACCCATAATCCCTTTAGTTCATTCTCCATTCCATTTGATCCCAGTGGTCCGGCAGCCACAGACCTGCGTGGTCAGAGGAGTTTGTGTGAAACTGATCCGAACATCCTCTTCCACATGGTGATTAGTGTTGAATGTGTATGAGTGACGGAGCGACGCCGGCATCGTCCGTCCTGCCTCGTCTGCCCCCCCCGCGTTTTCTGTTCACACCTCATCTCTCGCTTTAATTAGCTCCCTCTCTGATCTCTTCTTCCCCCCCTCCCCCTCTCCCTTGTTTCCTTTTCCATTTCTCCGTCTCTCTCACTCTCAATACAGTCATTTCTCTCTCTAATTAATGAGCTGATATCTGCTTTCGTGTCACAAGGGTCATGAGCTCTCTCTCTCTCTCTCTCTCTCTCTCTCTCTCTCCCTCTCTCTCCCTCTCCCTCTCTTCTCTCTCGATGTATTACGAGTGCGTATGAGTCATCCGGCTCTATTTAGCCGCCACTCTGTCTTCATGCTCTTCATTCTTTGTGCCCAATCGAAGAAGAAAAAAAAATCAGGAATCGTATGACCTCCGACTTCGCCGCAGATTTCAGCTTAGTAATTACACAGAGAAATTAAAGAGATATGACCACACAGCTGGAGCGGAGAAAGAAACCTCAGTCAGGTCCCAGCAGTAACTGACACCCAACCATGACAGCTGCTGTATCAAAATGTTGTGTTGTGTTGTGTTACTACTTTTTGATAGCTGACTGATTTCTCTGAATCTGATTGGCTGCTTCTCTGTTTCTGCGATCACTGTTAATAATAATGAATGAACTGCATTTAAATAGCACCTTCTAGTCTTGGTGACCACTTGAAGCACTTTATATTACAGCTTTACATTCATGCATTCAATCAATCAATCAAGTTTTATTTGTATAGCCCATATTCACAAATTGCAATTTGCCTCATAGGGCTTTAACAAAGAGTACAGGGTGTGACATCCTCTGACCTCTGACCTACACCCTCAACAAGGGTGAGGAAAAACTGCCAAAAAAAACCCCCCTTTTAACAGAGGGGTTTTAACATGTGTTTTTATATGATTCAGGGTGAGAAAGTGTCACTGAGGTAAAAAAAGAAAAGCAACTCATCTCATCTGTCTCACCTTCACACTCCTGCGTGTGTGTCTGTGAGCCCTTTAATCCTGTTCCTCCCATGTCCTTCAAACCCCAATCAAGGTTATCATTAATGAGCATTTTTCTCTCTCCTTTTCTCTCTCCCTTCATCCCACTGCTCTGCCCCCCTCTCCCCCCGCTGTGTCCGTGTGTGTGAGTGTGTGTGTGTGTAAATGCTGCTGCTTACTAATGAAGATTGAGCGTGTGTTAATGTATGATGTGATGGTGTGGTTAAGTTAAGGCATAGTAATGCATAATGTTAATGAGCGTTAAGAAGAGCAGAGCTACAAAGTGGTTGTGCGTGTGTGTGTGTGTTTTTGCAATGTTTAGCCACCCTGGTGTGGCCTTTGGTTTGACCTTATTGTGTCTAGCTGTTATTATTTTTAACTTTATTAGTATCAGATTTGCTTCATTTGCCAGGTGTAATGTGTTGTAAGTAGTTATAGAGCCATGCACAAATACTGAAAGGGGAAAATGTCCAATGTCCTGAACATCTCAGCATCTTTCTCTGTCTTTCTGTTTCATTTTTCAGGTGTTGCATCCAGGTGGGGTGGTAACCATGGAGAGGCTGTTCCTGTGTGTGATGCTGGCAGTTGCCATGGCAGTGCGGGCACAGATTTGTCCAAAGCGCTGCGTGTGTCAGATCCTGTCACCCAACCTGGCAACCCTCTGTGCCAAGAAAGGTCTCCTGTTTGTACCGCCGAACATTGATCGGCACACTGTAGAGCTCCGGCTGGCTGACAACTTTGTCACAAGGTAACAGTCACATCAGTGACATTTTAATACCACACACAGACACTGCAGACACAGATTCTCTTCTCTTACTAATCTCCTACCAATTTGTCACACAATAAGTTGTGGCACTTACAAGTAGTGGGTTTTAGTATTCGAACACAGCAGCGAAGTGTTTATGTTTGTGCAGCGCTTTGGCCTCTGAACTTTTTTCAAGAGCTGTTTAATAAATCAAAAGAAACAAACACACCAGCCTTGATGGTGAAGCTGTAAAAGATTTGATCAAAAAATGTCAAAATGTGAAAATATAGGTGCAGATGTACAAATATATATTTTTACTATATATTTGATTCGACTGAATTTCAACTCAAAATAAATATAAAATTAGAAATCAATTAAATTACAATTAGTTATACGTTTTACTCAACTTGGACTGTTCAGTTTCTACAATATATTTCAATTCATAGATGTTACATGAATGACATCTTTTTAAATGGAACACTACAAAGCCTAAACTCTAAAATGAGCTTTTCAACACTATATACAGTATATATATTTTTCAAGTTACCATGACCTGGATGACTGAGAACCTTCACAGACATATACAGTATATTGTATAAATATCTTTAGAAATAGTTGTGCTGTTAGAAACTGCAAGTTAAATGCATCATACTGTGGCCTTGCCAATTTATACTCACATGTTTTTTTTCCACATGTGTGTGTGGGAAGTGATATATTCAGGTTAACCACCTGCTACCGCTATGCACACCGTGACCAGGTACCTCACAGTCTATTGCATGATGTTGCCATATGGGAACAAGTGCTATATTTCAGTTTTATAAAACCTCGGAATTATAATTATAATCATGATCTATGTTTTACTGATTATTAGTGAAAAAAAAGGCATTTTACTGATAAAACAATCACACATCACATTACATGACCAGGGAATCCTGTTTGCATTTTCTTGTACATGGACACATGACACTGAGAGGACCATGGTTTTAGGGTTCTTAAAGTTGACTAATTGTTAAATTTGTAGGCAAATGCCTTAAAAAAAAATTAAAATAATAATAACAAAAATGTGTTGCCATATGCCTATTTCTGTATATACAAATATGAAAGTTATGTCTGTGGATGTAACCTATGGACTGTAAGTGACTCACCTGATTTTAGGCTAATCGAAGACAATGTGATGACGAGGAACTTGTTAAAAAATTCTGATTCAGGTACGGATAAGGGAGGATATGTCTATAAAAGAACTGGAAGTACACAACTAGAAGCAGCATTAGAGGAAACACGTAGAGGTATTAGATAAATGAAAATGAATCATGCTAAAAAGAATGATTCATTCAAATGAAATCAGAAATATATTTGTTTTTGAAAGGAAACCATGAGCTTCAATTAGTTCTATTATTCAACAGGTAATAAAAAGACAATAAAACATCCTTTGAAAGCAATTCCTGCAAGATGCCCATTTCCAATTAGTAGTATGATGAATAGTACTGTACTGCTGTGGGACTGTAATAGGTACAATTAGTTAAACTGTTACAATAAAACGTTCCACTAATTATACCACTGCTACTAAAACCGTTTGTTAATGTATACATAACGTCCTAGCTGGCAGAAATAATGCAATGTCTTAAAAAACAACTTTTATTAGATCTCTCATTTAAGAGGTTTCCTGAGTTCTAACTAGTTGAAGGAGGTTTTAGATATTTCTACTCTGTGTTTACCTGACAAGAGAGTCAGTATGTAAAACAAGCAGGTTGTTGACCCCTCTGACCCTTTTTCGTGTGGCTAGTTTAACTGGAGTCAAGGTGTAAATGAGGGTCATTGGGATCGGAACATTTTTTTTTTTTTTGTAGAGCTCTATATCCATAAAATTGGTTTCACAAAGGAAGTTTTCAGAAGCTCTTCACAGAAAGTGAAGAAGATAACAATGTACTGCTGTTCATACTAGATGAGTAGTCTAGGTTTTCTATAGTTTAGTCTTAATATGAGCGGGGGAGAATGAACCACTTTTCCTCCGATCTGGAAGCGGAGTGGAGAATTTCTGCTGAAGTCCAATAAGTTTCAGTGGTTCTGAAGAACAGCATCACCCAGGGTGCTTTTCCTGGTGGTACGAGCACATTGTCCTCTGGCACTAGAATGAAATTAAACTCATTTGGTGTTTAAAAAAGAAAAGAAAAAAAAAACATTCCTCAAGGCCCCAGAAAAAGTCACGGTGACTTCGTACTCAGAGGAGCAGCTCCAGCCTCCGATGGTGTTGAAGTTTAGTGCCTCTGGTTTGTAGCCTTTGGAGAGAGCAGTTCCTGCTCACAAATATTGAATGAGCTGCACAGGATGAAAGTAAAAACACATGCGAGTTTGGTTTTAGAATCACATTTATTTCTTTGAGTTTCCCCAGAAATATCTCGATCCAAGTCGATTGTGTTGTTGAACAGTGGTGAACCAGTGACAATCAATTATGCAGAATATGTCTCTTTTAAAATGTAACTGTGCTTATTGATGTCCACAGTGTGAAGAGGAAAGACTTTGCAAACATGACACGGCTGGTAGACCTGACATTATCCAGAAACACCATCTCCTACATCACACCTCATGCCTTTGCTGATCTAGAAAACCTCAGAGCCCTACACCTCAACAGGTACTGCTCCACACACACCAACAACATGTAGTAGTACTTTATCATGATCTTTATTGTAGCGGTAAACAAAACCTGCTTTGTATAAAAAGGTTTGTATTTCGTCTTTGTCTCTTAGCAACCGGCTGACGAGGATAGGCAACGATACGTTCAGTGGGATGTCCAAACTTCACCACCTGATTCTGAACAACAACCAGCTGGTGCTGATACACCAGGGGGCATTCAATGACCTGCTGGCACTGGAGGAACTGGACCTCAGTTACAATAACCTGGACTCTATTCCTTGGGAGGCCATCCAGGTCAGGATCTCTGTATGCTGCAGCAAACCTTCAAACCCATTTGTCTGAAGCCCTTTGAAACGAACCAGTCCTGAGCACCATAAAAGGGGCTATAAAGCCTCTTTGGCCATTTCTTTGACATAAAAAGATCTTCTGGACAGAACGGAGGCACATTAGTAGACAATTCACTAAGCCTATATGCAGTTGCCAT
This sequence comes from Trinectes maculatus, assembly GCA_016785345.1. NCBI lineage: Eukaryota > Metazoa > Chordata > Actinopteri > Pleuronectiformes > Achiridae > Trinectes > Trinectes maculatus. The sequence continues at coordinate 192,194 of JAFBJQ010000211.1, read as the reverse complement.
TGACTGTCTCACTTGAGATTCTTTTAATTTCTATGCCTTCTCATTGCTGACAGTTAAAGCTTTATTAGTGCTTTTTGTGAGTCAACAGACAGTGTTTGTGTGAGTTAAATGTCAAAGCCTTTGTGGATCATCTTCCGAAAGTACTCTGGGCTATTAAAAAGAGTGAAGAGCTGAGTGCACAGCTTCTGCTGCATTTAACCACACAGTGGCCCTGTTCAACTTTACATTTACAACCAGGACCATGTTATATAACTCTAGACTTTTATCACCAATTGGAATATATATGTACATACTGTATACATATACATATACATATATATATACATATATAATAACCATGTTTGAATCCATGGGGGTAAAACAAAAACATTTTCCCTGTCGTTCCAACAGAAAATGACGAGCCTCCATACGCTGAGTTTAGACCACAACATGTTGGACTTCATTCCTGAGGGAACCTTCTCCCTGCTACAGAAACTCAACCGACTGGACGTCACCTCTAACAAGCTCCAGAAGCTGCCACCGGACCCTCTGTTTCAACGTGCACAGGTACGCTTTACCAAAATGACTAAAAACCACCAGCGTTGATGAAAAACATTGTTTCTGATATTTTCTATGTATATAATTTTTTTTTTCTACATGACCAGGTCCTGGCCACGTCAGGGGTCCTGACCTCCTCTTCCTTTGCACTGTCATTTGGTGGGAACCCTCTTCACTGTAACTGTGAGTTACTGTGGCTGAGAAGGCTGAACAGGGAGGACGACCTGGAGACGTGCGCCTCACCTCAGCACCTGTCTGGTCGATACTTCTGGTCCATCCCTGAGGAGGAGTTCTTGTGTGAACCCCCTCTCATCACCAGATACTCCCATGAAATGAGGGTGCTGGAAGGCCAGCGAGTTACACTGAGGTATCAGTATTGGTTCTTATCAAAATGCATGAGAGCGGTATGAATGCAGGCATTCAGTTTGAATACGTTTCCTCATTCTCACACAAACACACTCAGAGACACACTTTTCTGCTTTAATTCCTGCTGCCGTGCATTGTGTTCATAAGCCGGGCAAGAAAACACAAAATGTGTCCTGTTCAATAAAGCACAAAACAGGAACATCACGCAGGAGGACAATACAATAACAGGTCTGAGAGATGACGACTGCTTCATTTGCATATATATTGGTCATATGGTTCCAATCATGATGTATGCTATGTTTTCAAATATGGAAATATGGAAATTGGGGAAAAAGGGCAGGGAAGGAAAACAAACATGATGCCATTACACTTTTAATTGTGTCTTGTCTGCAGCTGTGTATAAGTGGACATGATAGAAGGTCATCATGGCGCACATTTTTCATCCTCTAAATGCATTACACTGCAAATACCAGGCAAGCGTTGGTAACGACTCTTTTATGCAGTCTGCTTGTTTTTGAAATGACTGATAATGGTTTGGCCAGCTTTTATTTTACCATTTTATAACTACGACCTCTGAAATATAAGCCACACCCATGTGTACGGCAATGCATTGAAAGAATGAAGATATTACAACACCTCTATTATTGTGTTGTACTTATTTGCACTATACTATAAAAAGAATAGTCCGGTGACCCCAACATGAGTGCTCCTTATGTCTGATGGCTTATAATTCAGGAGATTTAAAAAAATGTTCATTCTTGCAATGCACACAAAATTAAACCACATTCAAAACATAACTTCATAACTTTGGGTCCAAAAAGGAGAGTGGGAGGGGTTTGAGAAACCATCATTAATCAGCTCTCTACTTTTACTAAAAGTCGACCCAGTTCTGACTAATAGGTTCCACTCTACTGGTTTTCATTTCTTAAGGTGTAAGGCAAGAGGTGACCCGGAGCCAGCCATCCACTGGATCTCTCCAGAGGGCAAACTGGTGTCGAACTCTTCCAGAACGCTGGTCTACTCAAACGGGACCCTGGACATCCTCATCAGTACTGTGAAGGACACGGGCTCCTTCACCTGCATCTCCTCCAACCCTGCAGGTGAAGCCCACCAAACAGTGGACCTGGTCATTATAAAACTCCCTCACATCTCCAACAACACCAACAACATCCAGGAGCCTGACCCCGGATCGTCGGACATTTCCACCTCGACCCGAGGCGGAGCCAACGGAAGCAACGTGACGGGTGACGTGAAGGGCGGGGTGGATAAGCGGGTGGTGACAGCTGAGGCCACATCATCAACAGCTCTGATTAAATTCAACTTCCAGAGGAATATTCCAGGCATTAGGATGTTCCAGATCCAGTACAACGGGAGCCAGGACGACTCTCTGGTGTACAGGTAAGACTGACAGGCTCACCATGATTGGGTCAGACCGAATAACAAAGTGTGGAGGAAGACAGTCACCCAAGTCCGAGCTGTACAGATTAGATTACAGTTGATTAGATGTAACTTTAATGATCTGGTTGGAAAATGCGATCGCAGGAAATAGAAGCGAGAGGAAACCAGATAGAACTGAGAGTGGAAAGCAGAAGGGTGCTACACGAGTAATCCACAGGCCCTACAAAAGCACTACAAGGAACTGAGAGGACACTGAGGATGCTCCAGTGTTCTGACCGTTTGGAGGTGATTGGTACAGCATTAGCAATAAGAAATGATTTTGGTACCATACTAAAAAGGAATATATATGAAGAGACGTGGATATAAAAACAACACGCACAGTTTACAAAAAGTATTTATAGTTCATATAGGCCGATAGTTCATATTGCGTTTAGAGACAAAAATGAAGAAGAACCAGCGACGGAGAGCAAAGACAGCAGAGACGTTCGAACGCTGATAATCCACGACATCGCAGCTCACCCTCGCCCGCTGACTCGCCGGGACGGTGGTGTCAGGGAGCGCTCTGCTGGTCTTTCTTGACTTTTGCCATTTGCTGGAGATAACACAGATTAGATCAATCTCGCTGGGGATGATTGTTATTTGAGCTAAATATTTGCTCCGGTGAAATGGGAGAATTAATAAACACAAAGAGCCTTTGGAGGGAAATACGCTGGTATTATCTGCCTTTCAGCTCGCTGCTAATCCCCATACATATTTTCATGGTCCCGCATCATCATCATCATCATCATCTGAGCTGGCAGAGCACTGGGACTGACCATCTGGGTCATGGTTATGACAAGTAGCTGTTCATCTCTGATGACTTCTTTTGCTACAAGCTAAGACTTTATTTGACTTGGATCTCTTCATCTCCGTGATCTCTCTGTAACTACACCATATTATAATTAACAAACAGAGACCACTCATTCACCAGTCTGCTGGCATTAGCCTCCTTTCATATGAATTTGGATCTTTTTACATAATTCATCAGCACTTAACCCCGTCCAGAGGAAGCATCAGTGAGAGACATTGCCGACGGGATTCCTAGCTGTGTCTCCGGTACAAGAGATACCATCATAGATCTGTCTATTCATCCCTTTCTGTTACTCCACCAATCTCTCACAAATCACACTAAAGCCTTGTGTATTTGTAGGATTTTCGTTCTACAAGAGGCCGCGTTTATACTTTTAGCCCCAGACTTTAAAATACTTGTGGAATGTATGAAGTTGGAGAGCATCAGAGCTACAGGAGCAAACAGCTTCCTGTGTGGGCACGGAGGAGGAGGAGCGAATAGATAGACTTTCACCATCCACCCCGATCGTTCCTCTCTCTGTCACATCACTCAGCATCTTTCTTTCCTCCTGCCCTCTCAGCCTCCCCCTCTTCCCCTTCCGTTTTTTTACCCAGCATTAAGCGGTGAAGTCGTTTGTGTCTCCTTGTTGTTTTGCAGCTCTCTTGTCTTTACATAGCGGATTGATTTCCATTGAACACCTCGGCTGGCACAAAGCAGCAAACCCATTGATTGTGCTTTTTGTTTTCATCAGCCAAACAGACATGGAAGAAGCACACGGAGGAAGGGAGGGAACAGGGAAGAGGAATAAAGGGAGAAGAGGAGCAGAAAATGTATGGGAATTAGTAAGAGTGGTGGGGAAAGTGAGTGACAGACAGGAAGACCGGTCTCATTGTCACCGACGACACTTACTTTTCAGGTCCAATGAGAACTAATTGATTTTCCGCTGTGACATTTTTCCTCTTTACTCTCCACCTGCTCGACATTGTGTTGGTGGGCTCTGCCTATTTCCTGCAGACTGTCAATTCAGCACTCTGCATAAACACATAAACAACTATATACACTGTATATACATGGTGCCTAGGTGTACACACACACTGTACAGATATATATAATTAGGTTGGATTCTTGTTCATTAGAATGTTTGACTCCAAAATGGAGTTTTACTTGTCAGACTTTCATTGGGGTTAGAGTTTCGTTAAAGTTTGTGCAACATGTTCCTGAATGAATTGGTCAGGAAAATTACTTAAATTCATTCAAAACAAATGTGGGAGTATTTTGTTGTGTAGAGTCCTGTAGAAAATGTTGTTGTTGGAAGGAAACAAAAGGTTTGCAGACAAATCTGTACACATTTGCGATGTGCACTGTTCTGTATATATAGTGACAGCTCTTATAGACATATCCTCCCTTGTCTTGGTAATCTCATGGACACACATGCTCCATGTGTGGAATGTAATAGTTGTAATGCTGGATTCAGTATCGACCATTGCGGGGAAACCCCACCCCCACTTCCTTCTACAGGGAGGTCAGGGTCAGCTGCAGAGAAGCTCTCCTGGATCTGACAGGGATTCAGTGTCTTTTTCAAGGACACTTGAGACATTCAGGGACACAGTTCCGGCGTTTGACTGCCAGTCCTCCAGTCTGAGTATTGTATTTCTATTCCAGAGGTAAAGCTGTTGCCTAATCGGTTACAAGCGTCAGACTCAAGCCCAGCGAGATCACTGCAGGTCAGGTTTGCTTTAATGTAGGAGAAAACAGTTTCTTTGGATATCATTGTTGTTAGATGGATTTTTAATTATTTCAGTTGCAATTAAGAAACTTTTAATCATTGTTTTTAAAGTTGCAACTGATTACTCAGATTACTAAGGCACATTATTAATCACATCATGTAGAGTTCATAGTGGGCTATTAAGCTGAAGAAACCATCAATGCAAAAACATTCCTGGTCAATATGCATTTCTTACTGCCACTAACACAGAGCCCTGCAATCTGTTGTTCACTGTATCTGTCCAGCACTTAAAGCTGCAGAGGTTTTTAGCAAAGGCAATATGCATATTAGTATGTAGTTTGTGTATCCTAACAAAAAAACATTCCCTTTTGTCCTCCTCTACCACATCAACCTCCAAAACGTTTCTTTTGGCCCTGTAAAGACTCTGAATCTCCCTTTATCTCTCCTTGAATGGAAGCTATCAGGAACTAAATTGAGTCATCTACACAGCTCTTATCTACGCCTTGGCTGTTAACTCCTTATTTCAGGGTCAGGTCAAGGGAAGGCTGAAGTCGATGAAATAATGAGCTGACCTTTTACACATGACCTGTCACAGCAATCTTTCCCTTACACCTCGCTGGTTTTATTGAATAATCCACAGCAGCCTGGATGATTATAGTGAAACTTCCTGCCCAGCACTGATGTCAACATCCATAAAGCAGCCGCAATGTAGAAACATGCTCTGATGCTCACATGTAGAGGCAATAAATAGGGGTTCTGATAACTGCAGGCTATTTAGGGCTTAAAAAAAAAGAATTCTACAATTATGATGAACACTTCTATTGTTTAACAGATGCCTAGGTCAAACATATGAATATATATAATATATACAGTATATATCTTAAAAATGCTATTATGTAATGCAGCTTTCTATTTGATGATAGCATGGTTTCATATTTTTAAATGGAAACAGAATTAATAAGAATCTAGCATTTGGACATTATGGTCTCATGTTTACCTATTCTTTTTTACCACACATTTTTTTTTACACATTATCTTGAACAGTTGCTTCCTTTTCATTTGTTTTTGAAAAGTTAGTTAAGAAAAGTAATTTTCCTTTTTCTTATTTTCTTCTTAGACATTTTGTGATCATTTTGTGACTTTTGCATCATGTGGTAGCTACTGCTCGAAGTTGTTGTTTCAAAGTCAATGCTACAAATAACATTTGGGGAAAAAAATTGCTGAGAAATGTATTTATGAAATTCCTAATTCTTAAAGGAGTCAAAATGAAAGTCTACACATCTAAAAATCATTGAAAATCAGCTGAGGAATGTGGAACCCTCATATTGACAAAGAAGATATGATCTATATTAAAATAGAATAGTATTTTTTTCCACAGTTTTAATAATGATAACAATAGACAACCAGAGAAGGGAGAAATAAACACAGACACATAATAACACACCAACAAATGTATGTAGTTTAAGTATTACAGACATCCACAGACATGATGCTTCAGAATAGAATATCTGCTAAATCTAAGAGTCTTTCATCTGACACAAACTTTATTTTGTAACTTGAGAACGTACATGCAAAACTCATCGCGCCTCTATCTGATAGTCTTCATCTGCTCTGCTCTGCTCTGCCTGTTGTTCTCTCAGCAGTTGTTTTCCACTCCAGCGGGCCCATCGAGCTACAGGGGCCAATGGCCGTTTGCCAAAAAAACTACACATCAAGGAAAGTGTGGCGAGCTTTTTTTATGAGGCTGAACAGTAGGGGATAAGGGATGAATCCAGTATATCAAACACACACACACACACACACACACACACACGGCCCTGCGGTTCAGGTAAAAGACCTACCTCAGCTGTGCTTAAGGTGTGAAAATCCTCTTTATCATGCAGTCATGTACCAGCTCAGATTTTATAGCACCATAAACATATCAAAGGTCGAATATAGGAGTGTTATGGCTGTAAGTGTTCTATGGGCTTTTAAACATGGCAAAGTAGAACAGTGGCAACTACCAAAGCACTGAGGATGCTACTGAGGGGAATGAGTTGTAAAAGGGCAGCGAAGGAAGCGAGGAGAGACAGAAGAAGACAAAAGCAACCCGAGGAAAGTTATCGAGGGAGAAGAGAAGGAAGGAGGAAAGGATGATGGAATAAAGGAAGATAGACAAAATGAGAAACGTGCAGCAAGGGAGGAAAGGAGGAGGGAGAAAAGGGGGCCTAAATGTAGAACAGATGAGTTCATGACAGTATGGTGGGAGAACGTGAAGGAGGAGCCGACCTTCTTCACTTCATGTTAGATGTAGATGAGTCAACTAAACTGGGGGAATAGAGCTGAGCTGGGCAGATGCAATGTCTCCCCTGCATCTGGGACAGCTTTCACTGCACCACACTTCCTTTTCCACTCTGCAGTGCTTTCTTTTCCCTTAGCTCAGCAGTAATGACACTCCTGCTTTTCCTTTTTTTTTAAATTTATTTTTATTTTTGGTATTACAAACAATTAAGATTAATTGCACAGTATTCCAGTGATGTCCAGTTCCATAAACTGATAAAGGTACTGACACTGTTTGAGTTAAATGGCGACAGCGTTGTCATTAATGCTCACTTGACAATGCAAATGACTTGGAATGAAATGCAGTGTTACAGTGAAAGACTGTGAACTGATCGGGGCCAAACAAACAGCATCTGTGTTTCATGTCGTCGGTTTTCATGAACGAGAGATGATTTCTACCAGGGAATATTTCAGCCTATTCTTCTCTCTCAGCTGTTTCAGTGTGAGATGAGCCAATCAAAGGTTGGGGATAATTATAGTTTTTGGGTAACGCTGCTGCGCTCGTTTCAATAAGGTGTCATCCTGTGTTAGTGGGAACTATACGACTCTAATTAAAACCGTCTTTTTTTTTTGAACTGTTCATTTGCGGAAAAAATATGCAGCTCTTTTCAGTATGTTATTGAAACTGTTATTGCTCCATAACAGATGAATGGAATAATTATTAACCCAGAGCTACAGCTTTAATATTTACTATTCACCTTAGGCAGAACTTTTCTCAGCGAGTCTTAGTTTGAACATGGTCTAATGAATAAATATGGACAGGGATGTGGGAGCAAATCCCCCCTGGCCTGAGCTGGAAACCCCCATTCCACCTCTGGCTACAGGCTGCGTGGGTGCTTGTTAACCATTAGCCCAGGCATCAGGGGCATTATGCATGGTAAAACAAAGATAAGAAGCTAGCCTCTGCAATGTTTTCTGTCTGCCTGAGAGACGCAGACCTATTAGCATGGCGTTGTGCCATCTGCTGTGTAAGCCACATTAGCTCTGAGGTCAGCAGTAATGGAGCAGAAGTTGCACTACCATTAATCCTCTTCACTTTGTGCTAAGAAACCAGTTATTCTTTACTGGTTTGATTGTAATGTTGTGCTCCGCAGAGACCTGTGTTGTCATGGAGACTGTTTGCTTGATTGTTGATGATAATAAATGAGAAATTAAGCATGAGAGTGTCATGTCACAATTTCGTTCATGCAATGAATGACTATATATGTGTTTAAAAAGTGCAGGGTCAAGTTTTTGTTTCTTTTTCTCCTAAGCCCCAGCTTTTCCTTTTATTTTTTTTGGAAAGTTTTCCATGTTGCAGACTTTTTAATTTAGACTTGCAAGAGCATGGGCGGCTGCAGCCAAAAGCGATGATTACATTTTCTGAAATAATTGGACAACCTACTTTTAGATATGAGGGACCCACATCTTGCTCCCCTCCCTGTTTGAGCGACACTGCTGTGCATTTTACTTTTATCTATTCCAACCCTTCTAGCACAAGTGGCTAGAGATTATATACATTACTGATACTTTATCATCAGCGTTTTCGTGAGTTGGCAGCAAATTCTACATTAGCATGACATTTCCAAAACAATTACTAGCTCACAACAAGGGCTGTTTCGTTTATTAGTATTATTCTCATCATACTAATTGACATGGTTGATATGATATAGCAAATTGTGCTCTGATTGGCCGGCTGGTGATTGGTCTCCCAGTTACAGCATGTGTCAGAAATGTTATACCGCCTCCCGGGCATCCACCTCTGCCTGTACCTTGCGAGACTTGATTTATGCAAATGTGTGTCATTTGCATAATGTACCTGGACAGTTCTTTCCCCTTGTTTCCAGTCTTTATGCTGACCTAACAGGAAAAAAAAAAATCAATACAGCAAATATAATAACATCATCTTCTGCCCCCTCATGCAATGCACGAACAGTGTTTCCCTGGATATGTTGCTCAGAGCACTGTTGTTCTCACATGGTCCGACTGGGCTCTGCTACAGAGAAGCCATTGACTAAAGCCTCCAGCTGAGTCAGAAGCTCCGGCCCTTTATCACTGAGCTCCGGGTTGACCTGGGAGCGCTGGTCTTGTGCATTGAATCATTGCCATGAAGGTCTGTGGCCTGTGGGCTTTGTCCAATATTTAATCAAATGAAATGGCCTGAAATGGAACAATCTGGTATCACAGTTCACTGCTCCGTGCACGGAGACAATCGTTTGTCTTGAGACAAAAAGCTGAGAGCGACTAATGGAGATCCCTCTGGCCTCCTGGCTTTGTCCTGGCTGGACTGAAGAAAGCTATACTAGATTAACATGCACTCAATCACACGCGCACAAAGCACACGCACATACACAATACGCGTTTGGGTTTTAGGAGCACGTAGTACTGTGTAGTGATGAATGTTGGCAGGAGGCCAGACACAGCGACAGCCACTGGGAAGAGGGGGCCTGCCACGATTACTGTAATGGAACTCACACACACGCATACACACACGCATACACACACACATACTGTATATACTGCAGACGCATGTAGGAGTAAGGACACAAATGCATTCTCAGAGACCAGCATGCACACAGACAATGAGACACACACACAGGCGCCCTGGGCTGAGGGCTTGGCAGAGTGGTGTAGATAGATTAGTGTAATAGTCTCAGCCAAGGAAATCATCTGCCCACTGTGGGGCTTCACATACTGGCAGCAAGATCCAGCTCCAACACAAAGAAATTGCCACAGCGAATGAGCCAGTCTGGATGAGTCCACAATGTTGACAGCTCACACAGTCGATAAGTAATCAAATGCAAGACCAAACAAAAAAACACAACAAAAAAACACGCAGATTTGCATGAAAATGCATTTTATATACTCAGCATGGAGCGGAACAGGGATCCAAAATATGCCGCACACATTGTCAGCGTCTTGATTGCTCCATGTGTCTATGAATTTTAAATGATGACAGCTCGGCCTTACATGCTGACAATGACAGCTAACTATGCAACGCGAGCGTCTTCGGCGGGAGCGTCCAGTAGCGTGGCTTCTGCCCAGAGACGTTGTTACTCGGCCTGTGTTCATCAGGGCGCTGATGGTTTCTTGGAAGCATTTGTCTTTGGTGGAGGAGATGAGATGATGTCGTTTGGGTGCACAGTAAGCAAGGAAAAAAAAACAGAAGAACAGAAATACTTGAAGCAAAGCTATTTGGTTTTAGCTTGACCTTTTCTCAGCCACAATTTAATGCTGATGTCTGATTTGTACAAACCACATTATTTACACTGTAGTGTCACTAACATCATTCACATTGTTACATGGCTTCATTGCTTGACAAAGTAAAAATATAATCTGTCACAACAAAACCAGTCGTAATCTTACTGTTGTGGCTGGTAAGTGTATACACATAGTAAAGTTGTGTTGATGAGCAGACAACAACACTGGCGACAACAGTGCAGCACCTGCAGTGTACAGTGTTTCCCATGCTTCAATTATCTTGTACTAATAATGTTAAAAAAATAATAAAAAATAAACCTTTGGTCACATTGTGGATATTTTAACTCAGTCACTAAATATCTTAACGTGACCACAGTGAAGTATAATATGGCTCGTCTTAATAATATGCTTGTATGACTACTCCTTTAATATGGTTTCATATTTCATAGTTCACTGGGGTTAGAGCCTGAAAATAGCGCCCCCCGTTTCCAGTGATTTAATCACTGCTCTGGTTTTGAATCAGAGATTGACTGATCAAATGATCTGAATGTGATAAGAGCTGTGGGACGCTGCAGGTAATGATAGAGAGAGGACAGGAGCTCCTGCAGCAGGCAGAGCTGTTTGCTAAGGTTTAGTACCATGAAACCAGAGGGCTTTAACTTAAATTTAAATTCTATTATAAATATTCATATTTAATGTTTATATGGTTTTCCATGATAAAAATAGACTGTGACCTCCCCTGTTTGTTGTTGCTCTCTTACAATATCAGTATAGATTTTTTGAAGATTTACATCACACCACTTCAAAATGCTCCTGGTGAATGGGGCTACATCAGAGTTTTTGGAGACTCTGCTATGCATGTGTTTGTGATACTGTAAATACGGCAACTTTATTTGTATGTGTGTGACTGCACCATCTGCCTGCGCGTGCGAGTCTGTGCATCTAGTGGCGTAGGTCTTGCTCCCATAATGGCCACATCATTATAGGATTAAAAGGTGCAGGTGTTTAGCGTTGTGAAATGTTCTCTTTAATGAATATTCATGCACATATGTAAATACACACCCCAGACACATGCAACACTGACACTTCAGTAGCAATACAACATTGTCTGTTTGACAACAACTTTTAAGGCTGGAAGGGGATTTGCTTTGCTTTGTAAGACTAACACAGAGATATTGATGCTTTGCCAGATGATGACACACACTTGCTCTCTCTCTCTCTCTCTCTCTCACACACACACACACACACACACATTCATACAAACAAGGCCACACCAGCAATATGGAAATTAATCTGTGTCTGTCTATTTGCGTGTATACAAATGTAGCTGCTTGTATGTGAGCTTGTAATTGCTGGTGACATTCGGCCCTGTCATTAACCTGCACCCTTCAATGTCACTTTGTGCGTGTGTGTGTGGCCAAGGTTTATTGCCATAGTGACAAAAGCATCAAGAGAAGCAACAGGAAGACAACTCAACCAGTATTATTATGCTTGGTTTAGTATTCATGGGGTCATATACATGCTCACACACATACATACAAACACACACACACTCCTGCAGCCCTACTGTGATTCTACTGAGGGCAAAGTAATGACCCACAGTTACAGTCACCCCCCCTTGCTCTTAATACTAACCATTAAAACAAAGCGCTTTTTCTAACCTTCACTTAACTCCATCCCCAAACCAGATGCGTAACCTGGCCAGAATAGCCCTCTGAGAGGCAGAGAAGAGAGCTTTTCATTCTATGAGACAACTGGTATTACTGCAGTGCTGTCAACACTGGGTGTTTACTACAGTGAAATACTCATGAGCCATTATCGCACATAATCTTGTTATCTAGTAATTAATACGACTGAGTCTGTAAACGTCCACATGATATTTGTGTCTCTAGTCCATCCATAATATATATGTTGCCTGACAAGACAATAAACAATGAAGTATTATTTTAATTATATGTCTGAATCAGACTCAACATTTTAATCTGCAGATTGAGACTAAAGAGTTTAATTCAAACATAATTATATGTTTTCTTAACTTTTTTATTTAATGTACCTTTACTCAACACATGGAAGAAAATTTACCCAAACAGATTTAGTGCAAATTGTTACCTTACATTTATTTACATTTACAGTGTATTTAACATTATATATTTAATAAAATCTCTTTGCAACACGAACAAACAAAAAGAAATTTGTGGTAGGTTGGCTGCTCCTTGCTGTAGCATTGCTTGTACCGGTACCTTGTACCAGGATGCGGACCCCCTTCTCCTACAGCAAGGCCACTGTCTTTACCACTGAGCTGCCCCCCCAATCATCACTGGTGTAACTGCATCCTAAAGGCCGTAGCAGTCACAGAGCTCAGTGCTTAATGAAACTGATGCTGCTACAGGTGTGTAGAGCTGCAGAGAGAGAGAGAGAGAGATTTCGTGTTTTTTTTCGGCTGTCGGCTGTCGGTTTTTAAATACAAGTGCCGAGCAGAATTTATTGTGTGACTCGGTGGCGTTATGCTTCTGCACCTGGGATGCAGAGGTCGTGAGTTCACGTCCCGTGTCCACGGGACGCTAAGCCTCTCCTGTCCTCAAAACCTAGTGACACCCCTGGTGTCATGCATCATCAAATGAACTTGTTCATTAAATTGTGATGTTGGTTGATATAATCCTCAGTAACATCAGCTACCGCGCTGCCAGTTCACAGCTCAGATCACTCACCAGAGCTGCTCCACTCCATGTTGCTCTGTGTGTATCATCAGTAGCACTCAGTGTTGATGGGCTGTTTCTCAGATATCATAGTGCAGTGAGCCATTGTTTGAACCTATTATTCAACAGTAGAATCTAAACATATTTCTGACATTTTTACCTAAATGCAAAAAAGCTCGGTGTGGAACAACCATGGACATTTCCCACTATCCCTTTTTTTTGTTCTCAGGTGTGTAACCCCAGTGATGGCGGCAAAGGTGTTTCACTGTCGATGACCAACGTTCACTCGCAGACCAATGGGCAGCAGTCACAGGGATGCACCGTGACTCCCAGTGCCTCCAAACATGGCTCGATCGGATTAGATGACCTCTCAGGAGGCACAAAGAAAAGGAGCGCAGCAGGAGAAGGAGTTGTGGGCAAAGATATGATGATTCAATCATCCGAATCTTCCCTGCCTGATTGCTCCACTGCTACGTCAGTCCTCAGCCAGTCCTGGGTGGCCAGAAGCCCAACAGGTGGAGCTGAGGAACGGGAGCAAGTGGGTGAAGAGAAAGCTCAAGCGGGTGTCTCAACACCAACAAGCACCACTGGTTCACTGCCCAAGCCAAAGCGGAAGCCCGCCCCAAGTAAGCCCGGCTCGGTTTGCTCAAACACCTCGGCCATTCCTGAAAATCTCCCCTCCTCCTCCACTCGCCCTCCCTCCTCTTCCTCCTCCACTGCTTCCTCTGTACTCCTCCCTTCCTCCACTGCTCTAGAGAACCTCAATACCAACCGCAACAACTCCACTTCCATCAACCAAACCCCATCTCCCTTCAGCCATTCCCCCTTCCCCAGCCCTCTCACCACGCCGAGCCCTGTCCCCTCCATCCGTTTCAGAGATACACCCATCCTGCGCCGGGCTCCCCGGGCCTCCTCCGCCATGGCTTCCTCCTCCGCCAAGTACCAGACTCTCCCTGTGGAGGAGGGAGGCAGGAGCAGAGCTAGAAGAAGGTACTCACTTAGTGAAGGAGGCTCAAAGACTCACTCGTCCCATCATGGAGGAGGAGCACCCAAATTAGGGCGCATGATGCGCAACAAAAGGAGCCAATCAATGAGCGGGATGCTGCTCCCCAAAGATGGGGATGGAGAGTCGGACAAAGGGCGGTGTGATTCAGACTGGATCCTAGAAAGCACAGTTTAAACAGGAACAAGACGGCGAACATGAAATAAACTTTGGTTTATCCATTATTGTTATCTTTTGAATGAGTGTAAGACTAAAACAGAAACTGTGTGTGTGTGTGTGTGTGTGTGTGTGTGTGTGTGTTTGACTTTGTTAATAGATGTGTATGTGAGGGTGAAGGTGTGCGTTTTGATATGTTTTTGCCATTTAGAATGTTTTTGCTGTGTGTTCACATTAGCTGTGGCTGAATGGACGTGTCTTCTGTGTCCATACTGTTTCAGTTTCCAACCATTTTTTTCTATTATTTTTTTCATATTCTCCACATCTCTTTGTATTCATTTTTTTTTTGACATAGAGACTTTGAGACTTTGATATCTGATCGGCAGTCGGTCATTCAGCGAGTGGATAACTTGCCTTGTCTTTGTAGCGTCCCCGAAGTTGTCTCATCGGTTCCACTTAATAGCACAAAAGAAAACAAGACAATGGGCTTGCCACGTCGTTTCCAGATTCACACTCACCTTATCTGAAAATACCACAAAGGGAATAACCACAGGAAAAAAGAAGAATGAAAAAAAAAAAACAGTACAAGAAAAAACAATACAGGAACTTAAAAGTGCACCATTCGTATTGTCCACGTGGCCACAAGTGTGTGTCCATACAGTGGCAAGAGAACAGCATTCGGTGCCTTCTTTTGCACTATCACACCCTCTGACAGATGTTATAAGTGGACTCTTTCAGACTCTACCAAACTCTCTGAATGAGGATTAGGACAGAGGGAACAAACAAAGAACATAAAGTGATTTCACACATAGCCTTTCCAAGGAGTATGGACAGAGACACAAACTGAGACAACGCGTAACAGGCTTTGATGGACCTCTTATGAAATTGATATTTTTTAAAAGGGAAGAATTTAAAAAATAACATAAAACCCTTGTGAGCTTATCGCTGACGTTGGTTTACTACAGCCTGTGTTGGTCACAAGCTCCTGGAAAGCTTCTGTACAGAAAAAGGCAACATGTACTGTGTTGTTATGTTGTGTAAAATAAAAAGGGATAAAATGAAAACTGGATATGTGAAATGTTTATTTATGTGCACACTGCATTTATCAGAACTACTCTTCATCTTTGCACGTTTATCAGTGATGAAGATACTGAGAAATTAGCATATTGAAAATTCAGATTGTATCATTTTATCTTGGACAATTTGCCTCTGCAGCTCTAAACAGACGTGTGGTAGATTTGAAATACAACTAGAAAAGTGCATTTCCTAAGGAAAATGCCATGTGTATGCAACAAATGCATCAACATCCTGAGTTGGAAAAGACGAACTGAAGCGGATAGAACTTTAGTTTAATTCTCGTACAACATGGTGTCAACTGATCACATCACACACTCTAAGCTGCTCTCCCTTTTGTGAGTGTGTGTGGTTGTATTTATGTCACTGATGATATCACACAGAGGTTATGGCTCAAAGAGACCTCCAGAGATTTTTACACTCCGGTCGTAAACTGATGCAGTAGGAAGCAAAGACCCAGAGAAAAAAATGATGCCTCCTGAGATATCCCCATGGTCCACTGGTGGAGCTTGGGGGCTCCAATGCTAACCTGTGGGTCAGCATATTAGTGCTTGTCTGGCCTCAAAACATTGTCAGAAAAATGACCAACATACATCATGGTATGCTGTTTATTCTGCCCTTACTGCTTCCCCAGCACAGCTATGCAGATAGATACAGGGCTGTCAAGTTTTGAATGCAGGCCCAGAATCTTCGTACTAGAGTACGTTGTTCCAAAGGAGTATGTCATCAAAAATGACAAAAACGGCATACTATATATGCCGTTTTGTGTTTCTAGGCCTATGGCAGCTTAACTAAGAGCTGATCAAAGATGGACCTCGACCAGCCCTAACTATAAGCTTTGTCAAAAAGGAATGTTTTAAGTCTGCTCTTAAATACTGTGAGGGTGTCTGCCTCCTTGATTGAAGCTGGGAGATGATTCCACAGCAGAGGAGCCTGATAGCTGAAGGCTCTGGCTCCTAGTCTGCTCCTATGGATTTTTGGAATTGTGAGTAAACCTGTGTTCTGAGAGCGGAGTGATCTAGTAGGATGATATGGGATTATTAAATTTTGTAGGTATGTTGGTGCCATACCATTTAGAGCTTTGTATGTGAGTAGAATGCTTTTGAATTCGATTCTAAATTTCACAGGGAGCCAGTGCAGTGAAGCTAATATGGGGGAGATATGTTCTCTTGGTTCTGGTCAATACACGTGCAGCAGCATTTTGAACAAGCTGCAGGCTCTTTAAGGACTTACTGCTGCAGCCTGATAGTAATGAGTTACAGTAGTCAAGCCTGGACGTGACAAAGGTGTGGATTAATTTTTCGGCATCTTTAAGAGACAGGATATGTCTGATTTTTGCTATATTGCGTAGGTGAAAAAAGGCAGTTCTCGAGGTCTGTTTTATGTGAGAATCGAGTGATAAATCAGAATCAGAAATAGTATTGTATATCGTCAAAAATTACCAAAAAAAAAAACCAGTGTCCAACCACAATTTGTTTTTGACAAAAGAAAGGTACCAAAGTCCCATCACTTCATGTTGTCAAAAATGGACTATGTTTTATGTTTTCCAAAATTCCTGTAAAACATAGTTTTACAACAAGTATGTTGCCCACAATGATCATAAACCTCTTGTATGTCTTTGAAATGGACCAAAAAGGTAATTGTATAGTGTGTTGTCAAAATTTGCAAGGGTAGCTGGAGCCAAACCCATCTGACACCGGGCAAAAGGCAGGTACAATTTAAAAGGTCGCCAGTCTATCCCAACATATGGTATATATAAAACAATTAACTCTCTCATTCACACTTATGGACAATTTAAAGTCGCCAATCAACCTAACCCCCATAGAGCATGTTTTTGAACAGTGGGAGTACTCAGAGAGAACCCATCCAGACACGGGAAAAACATGCAAACTGTCAAAAATAAACAAACAAACAAAAAAACACATCATGTTATACTTTGTGGTCAAAAATTACCAAAGAATTTCATTGAATAGTATGTTGTCAAAAAATTTGTAAAAACGTCATATTATAGTTTGTTGCCAAAAGTGAAGCAAAAAGGGCATAGTATCGTATTTTGTCAAAAAAATGAACAAAAAAACATAATTGTATTGTATGTCTTCATAAAAGAAATGAAATGAAAACGTCATATTATTATATATTATGTCAAAAATGATGCAAAAGGCCATATGATAGTATGTTGTCAATAATCAATGAAAAACATCATTTTACACTACGTGGTCAAAAATGACCAAAAAATAGCCATAGTATAGTCTTTCATCAAAAAGTATGCAAAAATGTCATAGTATAGGGTAAACATTTAACATGTTGAACGACTATAGCTTTTATTACACTGTTGCATACTGAGGATCAAACCTGAGATCACTGGATAACCAGCAGATAGATAGATAGATAGATAGATAGATAGATAGATAGATAGATAGATAGATAGATAGATAGATAGATAGATAGATAGATAGATAGATAGATAGATGTTTGACATCAAACAGTTTTGACAGACTTCTGCAAGTGGATGTTCTCAATTCAGTTGTGACGCACTGCTGCTTTTATGAAACAGAGTTGAAAGGACTGGTGGTGAATCATTACTGACCTCTGTCATTATAGCTGACTGTTTATTCACTGTTTTCTCAAAGACCCTTTCAGTTAGAAGTGTCAGCAAGAGACTTACGCATTTCACCCTGACAAAGTTCTTTAATTAAAGAGAGTGAGATACGGATCCCCCCCACTCCCCACCATCGCACCACTATCGCATTCAGGCTCTCAGCTTTCAATAGCTGATGACGGCAGCAGACATCAGGTGAATGTTTAAACAGGAATCGGAGTGACTGGAGCGTCATATGAGAAGATGTGCGTGGGAGCAGACTACCTTGTGTGAATAGCCCATCGTCTCTGCAGGACAGCTGCTCTGCGTCCGCAGCTGTCCCCTCACTGAGAGAGTGTGTCAGCAGCGTCCCGCTTCGCGCCTCCTTCACTGACCTTCCAATGCCTTTCTTAAGCTGTAAATGCTTAATGGTAAGAGGCTTTGGAGGAGAATATCCCCCTCTATCCCTCTCCTTCTTCCCCGGTTTTTATCCCTTTCTGCACCTCCATCTCCCTCTCCTCTCTGCCGCTCTCCATCTTTCACTCCCCTCATTTATCTTTCTATATGTCGTGGATTTAGCAGCAGCATTTTTACAGTGACTGATAGTTTGTTGAACAGTAAAGGAAGCTTAAAGTAATATTCTGTGACATTTGTAGGGCTGGACCTATAAAAGTTATTACTGAAGTTTACATTATATATTACATTCACTTCACATGCCTTGACAGGAGAGGTAAATGTGAGTGTGACTGGTTGTTTGTCTCTGTACGTTGCTCGGTGATTGGCTGGTGACCTGTCCAGGATATAGCCTGTCTCTCATTCAAACTCTGATTGGACTGGCTCCAACTCCCTCTGCGACCTAGAGCTAGATAATGGATGGATGCTTATTTTTATTTATGTCCAAATGCATAAATCCGCTCTATAGAACCTGGGTTATATGAACCAATTTGTCAGCACTGTCTGAACATTCATTCTCTAATTTGGCAACACAAAGACAGGAAGTCAAAAACTCCATCTGGGAATAATCCAAGACAGAAGCACAGCACCAATCAATTAAAATAAAATTGTGGCTTGGCTGTCAGTGTGTCGTACTTTTCCTCCCTCTGTGAGGAGGGAACAAGGGAAAAATAAGCTTTAACGGTGCGGTTTACTGCAGTAACCTTAGTCGCTGAACCACGGAGAAGCTTGGGAACCTGTCAGACTGTTAAGTGAGATCACAGGGGTAGATCAGGTAGATAGATCAGGCTCAGCGTTATGCACATTTACAGGAGCGTAATCAAGACTGGAGAAGAGAGACTGTCATTCTAACCTACAGGTCCATCTCTTTAAATGTGAACTTAAAGTGCTGGTTGAAGCGATGCTTTTTCATTTTAAACATCTCATAGTTGCTGGGTTCATACATTATTGGATCGGCTTCTATTATTTCTCATGTACAGTATGTTGAGCTGTAGGTGTGTGTGTGTGTGTGTGTGTGTGTGTGTGTGTGTGCGTGTGTGTGTGTGTGTGAGAGAGAGAGAGAGCGAGAGAGAGAGAGAGAGAGAGAGAGAGAGGGAGAGAGAGTGACATTGATCCAGGTTGCCGCATGGGTTCCACCACCACAGTATCAAATTGCCTTCTCACTGTCAACATGCCCTACATTTTCTTAGCCGTCCATATGGTTGCATGAGCACCTGAGTGGGTGTATCTTGTGGACACACACACACACACACACACACGCACAAAGAATAACACAATATACCCTACAGCTTTTCAGTGTATTTCACATTGTGTATTAAGCACTAATCATTCTATTGTGTGTGTGCGTGTGTGTTTTGTGTGGTTTGTCCATGATGCCAGGGGCAATGCTTAATGAGCGTGTCAGCTTATGTGAGGGTCAACTGCAGTGATGTGCCTCTCTTCAGGAGAAGTGTGTGAGTGTGCACGTGTGGAAATTGCGAGTGAAGCAAACATCACCTGAAGGAAAAAAGAATGAGATTTATTTTCCACCGGCATCCTGTTAAGTAAGTGTCAAGTTAGCCACATTAGTTCCATATTACATGAACAAATGAGGCTCTGTATCATGTTTTCTCTGTGGAAGCAATTTAAACTGATGAGCGTAAGGTTCAAAGTCTACAGCAAGAGAGGATAATAATTAATAAATTTAACTTAATTATTAACTTTTATCTCTCTGTCATCACCTCCTCCAACAACAGTGCCCTTTTTCTTTAACTAGATAGAAGTTTCCACTGTTACTATGGCTCTTCCACCATTTCCCATTTCAAATATCCTGGAAAGCCATTCCAAAGTGTCTGTTTTGTTTGTGCAGTGGCAGATGAGCTTTGGTTGTGACATAAAACAAGCTTTCAGTTTTCTGTCCGATTTTGTACACAGTGGCAGACAATGTACAAAATCATAACGCATAATGAAAAACAGGCTCGTTGGGAACCAATCTAAATGCAGATGGTGTCATAATTCCACAGCCATTATATTTTGCAATCAACATTTCCTTCATTACAAAAGATATCTATTGCTGTCTACTGCCACTTTAAACGTCATAAAAAAGACTGCATGCGTCATCTTTTACTTAACATACTTTGCAATGTATTCTATGTCCTCAGAATAAACCAGAGGTCTGTGAGACGAGGCACCTTACATAACTGCTTGTGAAGGTGGAGCTGACATCATTTTTTGTCAAGGACTCTTTGTAGCTTTGTGTGATTTTTGCATAATAAGATTCCACATCTCTGCTGTAACAGGTGATAGAAACATACACTTTGCAGGGAAACAGTTCATTAGAGTCTGTTGCGTTAGCATGAGGCAGAATCATATTCAGCATGTGTCCTTGGATATTCAAACATATTGAAATCTGAATGTCCTCTTCTTCAATGCATGAGTTTGTTTTCATTTTTATAAGTCAACATCCATTGGGAACAGATTGAGGGGATTCAACCTGGCCTATAACCAGCATTGAAGTTTGGGCTTAAAAATCCTCAAATTATTACATTTTCAACACGATGATGGTCTTTCAGTTTCAATGTCCTAATTATCATAATGAGCTGAGAAATCAGAGACTATTCTTCCTCAGCTCGACTCACATGTCCAGCGATCCTGTAGCTTGTTTGTCCTTGGCACAGAGATGCAGCTAAATTTGCTTTAAACCCCTATAGATGAATCGGTGCAGGTGTGTGGACCTTTGGACTAACTAAATGTACCTTTTCCATTGATTTCCATTTGTTTCCTTGTAGAGAACTGGTGTATAAATAAAACTTAAAAATATCCAGCTTCAAAAAGTTTCAAGTATTTAACACATAGACCCTGAAGTTACGGACGATAAAGAAGTTCAGGTATAAAAAAGTATTTTTCGCTTCCTGTAATTGGAGCATCCTTTTCTTCTCGAGCTGGCAGGAAGTCAGTGAAAAGCTGAGTGCGCTGACGCACTGTAGCCTTCAACAGGATGATAGTGCGACTTGCTTAGTAGCCGATTGTGTCAGCTTCAGGTTCTTCTGTGTCCCTGAAAACAAAATACACACTGTTGCTGTGTAAATTTTTACCCTTGAATTTGACTTGCCAGCCAATTAGTCACACAGCTTATGCTTTACATGGAGTATGAATGGATACAATGAGAGCGCAAACACCTTCATGCAGCACCACACTGTGTGGAGGATGTCTGGCTCCATATCCGATTTTTAAAAATCTGTGATGCGTGAATGAGTCAATCTCCAAACACACTTGGGGAGAATGCTTGACAAAAGAATGAAAGGAGCAGGGAGGTGTTCAACACAAACCCTGTGCTACTCCTTCATCTAATTCTCCACCCTCCTTTCCCAAATCCCCTTATGAGTACAATCTCCTGCAGCACTATCCTGTGGGCTCAGGCTGATTTAAATACTCCATGTCTGTCTGTCTGACTTTTTATATCATGCAACTCCATTTTTTATTTCAAGAGCAGAGACGGCGAGAGAAGAATGCAGAAGTGAAGACGGAGGCACGGAAAAGGAGGGATGGTTGAAGGTCAGAGGGAAAAGTGGGGTTAGTGAGGGAAAAGGGAGGGAATGGGGAGGTTGGGGTAATAAATTAACTAAGTGGAATACTGTC
Organism: Trinectes maculatus; assembly: GCA_016785345.1. Classification (NCBI taxonomy): domain Eukaryota; kingdom Metazoa; phylum Chordata; class Actinopteri; order Pleuronectiformes; family Achiridae; genus Trinectes; species Trinectes maculatus. The sequence goes on along the minus strand of JAFBJQ010000211.1, from coordinate 170,261 downwards.
TGCACTAACGTAAATGTATTATAACCCCAATATTGGTTTTGAGTATCATGTTGTCAAGACGACATGTGACAAAGGGAGTAGAGAACTCCTTCAGATTTGTTCCAATTCTCAGCTTCTGACTTGCAATGGAGGGTCAGTATAAGAAGTTGGTATAATGAGTTGATATAAAAAGTCTGTATAAGAAGTCAGTATAATAAGTCAATATAATAAGTCAGAATAAGAAGTCAGTTTAAGAAGTCAGTATAAGTCAGTATGTGAAGTCAGTGTAATAAGTCATTATAGGAAGTCAGTATAATAACTCAGTAAAAGAAACAGGTTCAATAAAAGTCAGTATAAGAAGTTAGTATAATAACTCGGTATAAGAAGTCGATATAATAAGTTAGTATAATAAGCCGGTATAATAAGTGGGTATAAATCAGTACATAAAGGACCTTGATGTTTCTTGTATGGTCTCAAGCTTTTCATCATGATGATGGAAATGTCAAGCACAGGACTCAGAGATAAGACCTGGACTGCATTAAACAGAAAATCATCTTCTGAGAGAGAAAACAGCTACAAAATTTACAACTGAAAATCCTACCTTCTCAGAGGGAAAAACAATAAATGGTCCGAAACTAAAAAACTCCTCCAAAGAGGGAAAGGCTATAAAAAGTACAAAATAAATCTACTCCTAAGAGGGAAAAATCAAGACAAGAAAATTAACTAAACTACTCTATTCTAGAAAGCTATGAAAATTATAAGGCTTAAGGCCAACAAAAAATCGCTCTTACAAGGCTACAAACTGAGACAGAGACAATACTAACTTTGAGTAGACAATAATTACGCTGGTGGAACTTGACAATGGAACAGGACAAAGGGAGACGCAGACTATAAGCACACATGGGGGTAATGAGGGAACAGGTGAAAACAATCAGGATCAAGGAAGACAATCAGACTGGTGACACAAGAGGAAGAAGAAGTGACCTGAAACGAGAGGAGAGTTACATTTCAAAATAAAACAGGAAACCACACAACAACATGAAGACAGGACAACACAGCCTGACAGATTCAAGCTGTGACAGGAAAAAAAACATTTCCCATTCATGTGGGCTTCAATTCCCGACTTTAAATATCATGTGCAAAGATACTGTTAATTAATGTGGTGAATATAATAAGGATTTTTTTTTTCAGTTTGCAGTATTATAATGCCATGTGTTCCAGATATTTGCTCTCCCTATACATTGTATTGCAGTTTGGATCCTTTAGGTTATTGAACTCTGTCAGTGTCAGTCCCTCGTTTAGCCAGCACATTATGTATTCACATTTCCACTCAGCTGACACAATCTGTGGAAGCACCTGATGCATTTTCTTGATTGTACGTGTGTGTTAAATACATTTATTGGTGATGGACATCAGAGATAAAGTCATCCTGAATTTAAACATCTATGCACCATCAAAGTCATCAGGAGGCTGAGTTGGCACAGTATTGTATGTTATATGGAGCCACACCAGAAAGAGAGACAACGGTAAAAGTGAAGTCACAGGTGACTTTGTGTCCCTGTTGTGAAAGTGTTTGTCTTTTAGATCATTTAGTTGTTGGCTTTGTGACAACACTCCTGCCCTCACTGCCTGGGCCAGCTGAGATAGAGACCAACTTGTAAACACAGACACGTTTGTGTAAGGCCAGCAAGAGAGGGGAGGATAGAGGGATGGATGGGGAGAGGAGAGGAGAGCTGCACTTCTCTTAAAGCCGACCATAAAAAGTTTTCTCCTGCAGTGCGATGATTTTCTTTGTTTCTGATGCAGCTTCATGTGTCAGTGTTGATTAGAATCAAGCTCCGGTGCCTCAGCAGAAAACAGTCCTGTTATGAGAGAATTACACCACAGCGCTGGCAGGATCTTTTTTTTTTTTTTCTGTAACATTTATATTCAAACTTCACAGGGAATTAGTGGAAGAGTGAGTTTGACAGATAGGGAATGAGTGCGCGGAATAGGCGGAGGGAGGAAACATGGGTAAACACACTGAGCTGTGGGCTCAATACACTGTGAAATGTGGAGCGAAATAGATGGCGAGGTGGTTACGAAAGAATAAAAAAATGTGAAAAAGGTAAACAGAGGCCGCCTCTCCTTTTCCATCCTAAAAGCTCTCCATTCTGCTGTAATTTCCCTTCCACTCACACCCCTGGTCCTTCTCCTCACCTATTCCCTCTACCCCAGTTGTGCCATGCGGTATTTGCCAATTTACATCACTCGCCACTGCGACCGTGCTCCTCAGTCCCTCTCCACACTTAGCAAGACATATGGAGAGGAGGGAGACGAGGGCAGGTGAAAGTGCATCTGTTAGACAGTCTGTAAAAAAACCAACTGCCTCTTTGTCTGTCAGCAAGAAGAGCTTTTACATGTATCACTGGGCGATTTCGTACTGATTGTTAGTTTGCACTCTTTTAGGTTTGAATGCTTTTGCACCAGTTGCTTATTGGTATGACTTTAGTATGACAGAGAAAAAGTGATGAGTCAGCAACTTTTTTCAAATTATAATTAAAACAAATTATTCACCTTCAGAAGTGCAATTCCTTTTGCTACATACAGTCATACATACATACATACATACATACATACATACATACATACATACATACATGCATGCATACATACATACATACATGCATACAGGTGCCGCATTTTTTTGTTAGCAGAAACTTTTTTCTCGTTGCCAGGAGTTGACTGCAGCAGTGAAAAGCAATCAGACAGTAAACGGCCAGACTGCTCATCTCATCACCTTCTGGCTCACAATCACTGTAATCTCCACTGGCTCTTGAAGAAGTAACATTCGTCAGAGTGTGTATCACAACTTCTTGTCTGAATCGCAACAATAGCTGAAGTCCTGGCAAGCAACCACCACCTCCACCTCCTCCTCCAGCAGAGACCTTGTTTGACTGCAGAGAAACCTTTAACACTGCAGGACTGCAAGTGTAATGTTTGGGTTTGTTTTTCAGCAGTTCATTTATGGCCGCCTATAAAATGACCCATTATCACCTCAAGTTATGTTTATTGTCTGGTGACACAAGACATTGAACCAAATGAACCAAAACCTGAAGAAGATGAGTGGCCTGGTTCCTAAATCTGACCAAACCATTACTAGTCAATGTCACATCATAAAAGGGCAAGTTACAGTTGATTCATTTTTATTCCAGCAAGCTGCTCAACTGATATACACATTAGTACAACTGTCCATATATTTCAGGAGACCTGAAACCCACATGCTGTTCAGGATAATATGTAATGTTGGTGCAGCGCTAATGTGATGGAGCTGTTTTGGGGAATTTTGAAAATAACAGGAGCCTATGACGCCTGTGAGATGATTTAGTCCTTCAGCTGCAGACAGTGCTCTGTGGTAAATACAGCAAAGGGCTTAGCCGCATGGGTTTTATCAGCTGTATGAAAAAAATATAGGTATCGCTGATGGTTACTTTAAACCTTGTCATTTATTTGATTGCCGTGTGTGCTTATTTTGTCTCTGTGTGTGTGTGTGTGTGAATGTGTGTTTCTGTATGAGCACAGTGACAATAATGTAATTAATGCTGTTGGCAAGTGAACAGAGGGAGACAGAGTCCAGATAGATGCATGCAAACACAACGCGCACACACACACATGCACACACACACACACACACACGCACGCACAGAGGAGAGCAGAAGAAAACAAACGGCCATCTTGGCAGTTGAACCGTCACTAATACTCATTAAACACAGCAGCCTTCAGGCAGCGACTGACCAAACACTGAACCCATCAGTTGTGTGTTTGTATATGTGCATGTGTGGACACGACAACTTTTTCAACTTTTACACTTTGAAACCCGAATCTAAATGACATCATGCAGATTTGTCTTGAATTTGGAAAAAAAAAAATGTTTCTGTCACAATTTTTCTCTTCCTCCTTCCGTATTCAAGTTCGTCAAGATGATCAGACTTTTAAAATTATTATTATTATTAAAAAGTTTTTGTGGCAAAGTGCAGCTTTGTCTTCTGACTTTTACACATTTGAAGAAGTAACAGTACAAGATGCGCTGTAAGATGGAGTTCTGCATGTGGCTTACTCACCGTACTTTTTTATGGAGACAAATGGTCTCCATAAAACACATGCATGAAAGGTTACACTTGTTCAGCAAATCGTACATATCCACTCACAAACATACACAAACATGTTTTTAACGGTGCACAGAAGGAATTGTTTTCAACTGCTGAACATGACGTCTTGTGAGAGCGAACAATGAAAGAAAACAATGAATAATTGCAAAATATTACATAACTTAAAAAAATGAACTAATACAGGACATTTCTGGTGCTCAAGAGTTTATAGCAGTAACCAATAAACCTTCCTATTCCAGTATTTGTTCTCAACCCACTTTGTTACTAAGACTGTGGAGTAGCTGCCAAACAGATCGGAATATGTTTTTACTCCAAAGAAAAAAGACAGCGAGAGCAGCAGTTAGAGGAGATGGAACATTTGGCTGCCAGGGTTGAGGCATCCTGCAGCTGTGGCCAGAACAAGAGGTGAGACCTTTGTCCAGCCTCTGTTAAAATCAGTTGCTCTTTGCACTGTCAGGATGAGGCTATGTGTCTACTGTGTTTACACAGTCAGAGCAGAGCAGAGCTGTTGGCCTGTCACTGCTCTCTTTTATGTGGTGGTGCAGTGGTTAGTGATCATGCCTCATAGCAAGACAAGTTCCAAAGACATGCAGATTGGAGTCCGGTTAACTGAAGCCTCCCAACTGACTGTGGGTGTGATTGGTTGGTCGGTCTCTGTATGCTGCCCTGTGATTGGCTAGTGACCTGTCCACGATGCACCCTGCCTATAACGTTGAGATAAGGTACTCTTTATAATTTGTGAACATATTGCTTCCTGGCCTCCTCCTCTGATTCAACAGAAGTGATTTACACAACTTGTCTACACACACACACACATGTGAGACATTTTCTTTTTAATCCGCAGTTTCCTCCATTGAGAGCTTATACCTTGCCAATACTTCAGGTGGTCAGATATTTGTTTTTGGATGTCAGTGGTAAAATACATAACATTTTATGTGTACAATGAAATCAGAGCTTTTGAATATATTTTTCCCTGACTGTGTGTTCAGTCAAGTTTCAGGCAAAATGCAAAAACAATATCGATTGTAGTTTCTCTGCTGTGAGGTTTTTCTGTTCACTTTCTAATATGCAGCGGAGTGTATCTGCTATGTGTGTACAGCAAAGTGACTGTGTACTCAAACACTGAGACCCTTTTTAAAAATATATATATATATTTTCTTCATTTTTCTTCTCCATTCCCCAAACCATCAGTGGGACACATCCCCACACTCTGATCCAAATACATTTTCAATGTAATATAATCGTTTCCTGTTGCATTAGATCATTGATCGTACCTAAACCAACAGCGGAAAAGATCCACTTTAAGCATAAGTATACATCATATATAAAAACTCTATCCTGTCACGATGTGGTATGAAATAGCACAAGAATAAATTGGATGTCACTGCTGCAGACCCATCAATCACTAGCACAAGTCATTTATTAAAGCAGTTGTTCCATCAATCACCATTGCCAGTATCAGACTCTCAGTATCAGGAGACTGTGCAAAATGAATAATGTCTGAGATTTGCACTTGAACAGCATCAAAACAAACCTGATAAAATGCTGTGACGATGCTTGTAGCGCTTGATGTTTGGACCTGAGCCCGCAGGACTGTGTAATTCGGTTTTCCTTATTTTCCTTGTAGACACATGGTCACATCAAACAAGATCAAGCGGATGCAACCTCAACATCACCACGCCGTTTTATTCCCCAGGCAGGTTAACAGGGCTGCGGCTGGAACTACTTTTCCCTACAAGGAAATTAAATTATCAGATGGTGGCTCTGAGTGCTCATTGAACTGCATCCTAAGAAAACACATACAAAGTGGTAAAATAATATATATTTGTCGAGTCAGCTTGATGAAGATTTGAAGTTTTCTTCATTTGGGTGCTGAAGTCGTGGTGCACTGAGCTCTATATGGGCCACCATATTTGTGTGTAGAGTGTGGTACTTACAGGTTTGTTGCTGCTTTAGGAGACAATAATAATCAGCATCCCTGAATCAGCAACATACCACTCCTGCTCCATTTTAAGATCAAAGGAAAACTAATTTAAATTGTAAGTAATTTTAGCATCTGTTCAACATGACAGGATGATGAAGTAGCGCTGCACAAAAGGTCGAATTTAACCCTTTTAAACGTTACAACTGCTAAAGCTCTTACCATTCGCCTTTGTCTTCTCCAGCTAACACAATACATTTGGAGGAAAAGAAAAATGACATGTAATGTGTATACATATATTTTGTCCTGTACTTCCAGGTTTGGCAAACAAGACCATGTTGTACAAAAATCAATCAGTTTGTCAGTTCTGATGCAAACCCGCAATGAATGAAACATTTGTACTGACAATAGCTCTTGATTCCAATACCAACAAAAAATGCAACTAAAGAATTACAAGGAAAATGGTTTTGCACAAACTGCACTGCTAAATCTTGTAGTCAGGAAACAGAAGCAAGAAAACAATTGTAATTTTAAACGGGAGATAAATCCAGCATTGCACAATGAAAACGTTCTGCAACTGAACTACTACCTGAGGGACAGAAGAAGTTACAGGCTGCTCTTTGCCTATACGGTAAAACCCATAAGTTCTCATCCGTGAAACATTTAATAGACATATACATCTTTCTTTTAAAATCCCTGTTATTTGGAACCTGTGAAAACATAAACCTTATTGCTGCATTAATTACATGTTTGAATGATGGGCTTTGTAATGAAGGTCATCTTCATTACTTAACTTTTTGACAATGAGTGAACATAATGTTAGAATGAGGCACAAAACGTAGATATGAATGTTTTATTGATTCTGTGAATTACAAATTGGGTTTGCAACGTGTGTGTGTGTGCGTGTGCAGGTCCTGTGCTGCCCTCAGTAGGGATGGACTGGAGGCCAGGCCTGCAAGTAAAACATTCAGTTAGTGTGGCTAGTTTGGTAGCCTGAACAAACATACTGTATGTAATTCACACAGCCTCTGCCTCAAGCCTCCTGCTTTTTGAAAACCTAGCCGCTACTTGGCCATCCTTACAGGCTTCATATGAGCTCCAGCACCTTTTGCTTTAATGTCAAATGTTGGAAAGTTAATGGCTGTGTACTGAAACAGGACAAACTATATCCTACTCACAGAAAGTCAGGGATATTCATCACTCGGATGAAATTTCAAAAATTTACCTAAAATAGACACGTTATTTAAACATTGACATGTTTGTTGTTGTGGTATATTCCCACAATACTTTTAATAATATAATATAATAATAATATATAGTAACCTTTTTACGTTTTCCATATATTTCACCTAAAAGCTGACTATCCCTAATTTTTTGTGATTAGTGTGTCTGTAGCACCACAGTCCAAATATGAATTGAATAATATTTCACAAGAACTAATATTCACATCATCAGTCAGATGGCAAAGTGGCTTCACACAGTTTATATATCGAGTGCAGGTTAATGTTAACAGTATTTGTTCCAGTCTAACGGAGCTGACAGGCAGAGTCGAATCAGAGGCACAATCATATATTCTGCCACAACCATCCAGTCCCTCTTTCTCACAGGAGACTAACTTCATTCATCCCTCATGTGGCTGGAAGTGTCACATACTCACAACACAAAATAACTAAACACTGTCCTCTGTGCTCACTGTCTCCCAGTGGACGCTGTGACAGACTGTCCCGCTGTGAAGCCCTGGTCAGTCAGTACCGAGTGGCCCCGCAGGAGACTGTCAGGGAGCCCGCTGCGCTCAGAGAGCTGACACATCCACCCCAGGCCTCTGACGCTAACACGATGCTTCAAATTCCAACTCTTTGAAATCTGAAGACCACTGCATGAACTCCTAAAAGCACTTCATTATTCTTATATTTTATTTAAAATGTCCAAAACTACATTGATGAGCTCCATTTTATTTACAGGTTTTATGAAGGGATGAACTTATTCTCTGAACTTGAAACTCGTTGCAAGCCCATTGCTTTTTATTTAACCTCCACTGCTGCAGTGTAAACTGCACCAGTAAAGAGACAGGATTTAAACAATAACAGTAAAGAAAAAGACATGTTTTAATAAACCGTTCAACTTGTTGCTGTATTAGTAACAGAGCTAATCAGACAATAGAATGAATAATTTGCCTACTTCCACTCACAGTTGCTGTTTCGTGGGCCTGGGTGGAAACTGTGAAATAACTGTGAACAACAATGGACAGTTATTAACACAGGCAGCAAACGCGAGCATGTGAAATGTTCTTTTTTTAGTCGAGGTGAGCAGAATAGATACATCCGCAGATGACAAGCGCTGGCACCGGCTGTCACTTCACAGGTGCCAAACAACCATGTTTGACGTGAGAGGCACTACATGGGTGAGTGTCCGGTGTGCACAGCGTGCTACATGTGAGTAGCACACTGCCTGAAGCATTCAATTTGAGACACAGCCTCTGATTTTCTGTCTCTGGCCTTCACTGGTGTCAAGGAAGCAACGTTCCACTTCCACTCTGTGGCTGCCAATCAAATATGAGCAGTGACCCTGGACAGGAAGTGATAACACATCAGCTTTAAAGAAATGTGTGTATTGTGTGTGTTGTGTGTGTGTGGACACTCGTGTGTGTATCTTGAGACAGTTTGATTTATTTTCTCATACCTCAGATGACCCACTGCCTCCTCTCTTTTCTCCCCCCTCTGCACCTTTTATACACTTAGGGTTATGAGCAATTAGATTATTTCTCATTGTAGTTCTTTCTCATTCTTTTCTTTTCACACCACCGAGGTGACACAACTAACTTCCTTGATTCACATCTTATACTCTGTGATCTTATCTTATCTTATCTTATCTTATCTTATCTTAGCTTAGCTTAGCTTAGCTTAGCTTAGCTTAGCTTAGCTTAGCTTAGCTTAGCTTAGCTTAAAGCCAAGACAAGGCTGCATTGTCCTTTGTCCTGCCCTTTTCAGGGTGGAAAAGAGACAACACAACACAACACAACACAACACAACACAAAAAAGAGGGACAAAATAGCTTGGAAATAACCAATGCAAAAATAACAATACTGAACAAAATCAGCAAACCTCTAACTCATTGAAGCTGAAATTGTATCAAGTTACTATTTCTCAAACTGCTCTGCTTGGCTTTGCCAAACTCAAGGATTTGTTCCTGTTAGTTATTTTTGGTTAAGCCCATCAGAGAATATCATTACAACCATCGGATATCAGAAATCACACAGATGCAGCATCTGTCTAGGACTAAACATATAGAATTGAACATTTGATGTACAGTGATTCAGTTTGTTATAAAATTGCTCCTCTGTTACAGTGTATTCTAATGTCCTGAGAAGACCTGAGCGCTATGTCAAACTGTATTTCAATCCATCAGCGGATACGCTGTAGCGCTAGATATTCATCTTTGACATGCTCACAGTGTCTTACTAACATACTCTCCTGTGACCTGGGTTTATGTAGGCCAAACACACAGGGTGAACCCCTTCATCATGTTGTCATCTGGTCCTCTGAGGTACGGGATCCACCCACCCGAAACTCAAACCTTTTCTCTCAGCACACCCAGGGTAAAATGTGCCATGTACAAACAGCGAGCATTAAACCTGCGCTGAAACTGCTTCCACTATTGTCTCTTTCAGGCAGAGTCATCAGCTCCCGAACTTGCGTTAGTACCAAAGTATTGATTCCTACTTGTGTCCGCTTTGTCCAAATAGTGTATCTACTCTTTTAGAAGACAACTGTTGTTACATCCAAAAGAGAACTGTAATTGGTAATTCTCTTATGTCTTTGGCCTCTGTGACGACTCACTTCCTGGAAAAGACCAACAGTTAACGAAGTTAAAGAGTTGGTAAAAACAAAAATCAATACAGCAGATAAAATGGTGCTCTTTCCAAAACTCTACAGTGAACCCGTACCGTGGCTTTTCTTTTTGGGGGTAAACTATTATTAAGTGTGTGACAATTTTAAAAAAAAATCCTTCGTAGCACATTTTCTCAGCTAGTCAGACAGTGTATCAGGTAGCACATTAGTTCACTACTACCCACCCCCCCAAAAAAAAAAAAAAATGAAGCACTGAAAATCCCCAGGTGTTGACTGGCGTGAACAATTGTCCAACAACAGTCTGATGAGATCTTTACTAAATATGTCATGCTTGTCATATACTCATGAATATCCTTTACAAGCCTCTCTCTGCCACTCTGCAGCAGCGGAGCAGGAGACGAACAGATGAGAGGTGAGAAAAACAGGAAATCCTAATGACAAACAGAGAGAAACACAAAGCGTTTGTAATTGAAAATGTGTGAAAAATTAAGGGAAGGTTCCAGTTCAGCTCATCAGAGCCGCAACAACAAAAACAAAACGACATGGCAAAGAAATATAATGTTAACAAGAAGAAAGCAGCAAAAGTGCACTTACGCATAGTGGGGCATATATCTCATTAAAATCAGGAATGAAAAGGGGGAAATAGACCTGTGTTCACAGTATCAGTCAAACTAAATGTATTCTCTACCTTATCTGAGAGCAGACGACAGAAAAGAAAAGAAGAAAATTAAGTACTGCACAATTTCTTGCAAAAGCAACATTATAGGGTATTATAGTCTGTCCTCTGAACATGTTGGAGGTTAAATAGCAAAGAGGTGATGACAGGACGAGGTAAGACAAGAGGGGACAAATGAGGAGGAAAGACAGTAGTCTAGTATTCCAGTCCATTGACCACAGCTGACAAGGCTCTCCATCAGTTAGCCGAGATGCTGATCCAGCCCATTGTGCTGGCTTCTCGAAAATGGCTTTTAGCCCTGACAAGAAAAGGAAGGAGAAAGGCAGCAAAGACGATTTTAAGGTATAGGAGAAATAAAATGAGATGGTGGGAAGACGGCGTCCAAATTGAATGGAGCCCAGTGGCATTCCAGGGTGCATTTCGCTTCCTGACTCTTTACACCTGTTATTATAATGAGACCTTCTGTACATTTGATTTCTATCCTCTGTCAGAGTGAGAAAAATGTCCATAGTAAATGCGATGAATGATAGGAATGTGACGCAAATATGAGGAGAATGGACTCTGACAGAGACAGAGTCAGTAAGTTCTCCTTTCAGCAATATGATTAAGGTAGTACAGATGTCATCGCCATGGAGACATGTTGTCACAGAAAGACGAGTCAGTAGCAAGGGATGACAGCTAAGCGTTAACAGTTGGTTGTAACTGTTGTTGTCATGCAGCTTTTAGTCTTTTCCATCCTGCAAGAAAAAAACAACAGCTTTGTGGTGTAGAATTCTATTCTATTTTCCATGATAGTGGTTGATATTTGAAAGCAGCTAAACACAGCAACATGCCTCAAATGCAGCGCCAGCCATGTCGACAAAGATCCCGTGCACATTCGCCTTTAACCTAATTTATTAATTGTCCTGGAATTGGATGCTAATGCTGCTCAGTGCCTTTTTGCTAACACATCTGCGTGAACCACTCACTGCTGTGCGTCCAGTTTGTGGTGACTCCCCTATGAGGCCAAACATTGTTTAAGGCACATTAAACTATGACCCTAAATTTCCATGGCCTTCTTTTTTTTTTTTAAACTCCTTTAAACTTGCCTAACCTTAGTTGCACCTTATTGTATTGATATTGTGTATTACTTTAATTTAATTAACTTATTTGTAGCACAATAAATCTGTCAATTTTTTAGCTGCCAGAAGGAAACAATTGAACGTGATCATTTTGAAGATGCTTTGAGTAGAAAAAAATAATATTAAAAAAATTGTTATATTATTTTTTTTGAGTAGTGCGGCTTTTAATCTCATAAATGAGATGCAGGCAAATGCTGGGTGCAGACAGCAATGCATATTTAATTCAGATGTGAAAATGTACGGGGGTGATTGGATATCTCATTATCCACCGAGCATATTCACATGCAGATCACTTTTTAATACCTGCTGTAAATAAAGTCTGCCTCGCTCTCTCTCTTTCTCTCTCTCCCTCCCCTGCGACTGGATTAGAGCCGATCTGGACTTCTCATCTAAAGCTGCCTACGGACCTCTGCACTAGCCATGGCATTTTTAATTCAACGGAGTGATATTAATAAGTCTCTGGATTATTTCAAGATGATAAGGAAAAGAGAAAAGAGGAAAGCAGAGAGGCGAGTCAAACACCCGGAACAGTAGATGAGACAAGGAGATAAAAAGGCCAGTTCACTCTTTCACTCATTCACTTCTACGTGATTTCCACTGAGATTTGAATCAAAGGTGTATTGATTTACAAAGGTAAACATCACCGCAGACTTCTGTTCAACTACAGTCAATATCAGTGGTTGCATTTCCATCGAGATATTTAATGTCCCTCTGGAGGATGCAAATGGAAAGAGTTTGCATGCAACATTACAACACAATTGTAATTACCACATTGCAAATAACTAATGTTGCTGAGGTTGTGCAGTGCTGGACTGTTTGCATTGTATAGAAATGTGGAAACTCAGCACCTCTCAGCCAGTTTTAATATTACCCTGCCTCATTTTATACATTGTCCAATAATAAACACATATAGCTTTAAAATTCATCGGAGAACTATAGAAACAAACAATGGTGGGCACTGCAGGGAAAAAGAGAAGTGGGGACTTAACAGATTTTGATGCAGGTGCTTACAGTGAGGAGAGGCAGTGAGGTGGGAGGAAGATTGGAAAAGATAAGGGTAAGTCGAATGCTTTGCCAATGGACGACATCGACATCTGTCTCTGCCTCTTTCAGTCCCATGTGACTTTTATCTGGATTAGTGCCAAAGGTGATTGACAGTCCCACTAATCCAACTGGGGGGTTTGACAATCCAGGATTTAACACTAGATAATTGGCCTATCAGCCCAAAGCTTCAGCTGCTTGACTTGATTTACGTGACACGTACAGAGCCTTGCGAAGGGGCATGGGAAACTGTGTATGTGTGGGAGGCGCAGTGGTCATATACACATATGGAACAAACGTGTGTGTGTGTCTGTGTGTGTGTGCAGCTGTGATAAAAAGATGTTTGCGTGGGTGAGTGAGCATGCTGGTGGACACTGACTACTGGTGCATGAAAGCATTTGTGCATCTCTCTATGTGTATGTCTGTGTTTGTGTGCTACCTTTGGGTGTGTGATTGTGTGCGTGCATTGTGTGTCTGTTTCTGGGAAATGGCCAATTTGTTGCACAACACCTGGCATCAATCACTGTCACATCTCCATCACTGTTACCATGTGGTGTTCAGCAGGGGGCTTTTAATTTGTCAGGCCCACCACAGTAACATGAGGAGAATGGGCTTTTATTCTGATGACCAGATACATCAGGTAAAGATGCTTTTCATTCCTGTCAGAACGAGCCGTCCGGTCGGACACAACAACAAAATCATTAAATGGTTTCTTGTATTTGAGTCCAAACGACCAATGACACCTACTGAGCTTAAATGGTGATTTAAGTAATGTTTTTTTGTTTGTTTTTTACCACTTGTCATGGTCAGGATATAGATGGTTGTATAATGTGAAGTTCAGTCTTTGTAGAATAGGTTGTTACAGGTGTCACCTGTGTGGCTGATTGTGTATGGTAATTTGGTTTGTCTCTGGTTTGCAATTTGGTTTGTAATTTGTGATTTGTTTTGTGTTTTTAGTGATTTTGTTTTCTGAACCATTTTGTGTCTCGCTGTTTGGCATTCGTTGGATTAAATAGGGATTGTTTTTTTCTTCTTTTGTGGTCAGTTTTTTAAACTTTTCAAACAAAAATGTTAACGGTGACGCCACTTGCACAACTGCCATACTCTTGTGCTGAATAGAAAACATTTGCAGTTCATTTTTATGTATTTATTTGCTTAAAAATACTAAGGCGCACATGGGAAAAACATTTCAAACAACATAAACCAGAATAACTTTCAGCATCACATGTTTAATTC
>JAFBJQ010000211.1:110566-155742 GCA_016785345.1 Trinectes maculatus | reverse complement strand
GATTTTGTTTGTACTTTTTATCTTAGATAGGTTGTCTCCCTTTATGAGCATTTTTGTAGATTTTGAGTTGTACTTTGATAGTCGCGTTAGAGTATAGAAAGTAAGTTTGTCAAAGTTTCATAGCCTTGCTTTTTCACTCTGGGAAAGAGATCTTTGAAAAATTAAAGACTGTGAATCAAGTCTCTGCTCCTGGGTCCTCTCTTTATATCGGCCTGACATTTTGTTTTCTGAACCATTTTGTGTCTCGCTGTTTGGCATTCGTTGGATTAAATAGGGATTGTTTTTTCTTCTTTTGTGGCCAGTTTTTTAAACTTTTCAAACAAAAATGTTAACGGTGACGCCACTTGCACAATTGCCATACTCTTGTGCTGAATAGAAAACATTTGCAGTTCATTTTTATGTATTTATTTGCTTAAAAATACTAAGGCGCACATGGGGAAAACATTTCAAACAACATAAACCAGAATAACTTTCAGCATCACATGTTTAATTCCAGCAAACCATATTCAGTGCAGTGCAGTGTTCCTCACCGCAAACTGTACATCGTCAATCTATGTGATTTTTTTTTCACACTCCCACTGAGCATCCCCATTATACACATTAAAGTTCATTACAGGAAAATTATTATTAACTGTTAAATTAATTTCTGAACAGGGACATCAGAAGGATTTAAAAAAAAAATAGCTGAGCCCCTAATCTGGCCCGTCCACATGTGCCAGATGTTATAATGTGATAATAATACATTCCGGGGAACAGAGGCAATTTAATAAAGCTTAATTCAAAACAAAACGATTAACTGCAAAAATGTTGATTCCACATTTCTGAACGATGTCATATGAGTATGTCTTGACAATTCTTTAACACCAGTAATAGCACATTAAAAACTAGTTCATGCTAAATAAAATGTGTATTTTCTATGTCTGTCTCCTGCTGGTCTGGGACATTCACTGTGCTTCAATACACCCAGCTCCTTCCCTGACTTCATAAAGAAATCCTCCAGCACAGCTTGACTCATGCCTCCCATCTAATGCATATTCAATACATTATTAATATACAATGTGTCAGACTGTATTTTTAGCTTGGTTTGCCTGAGAGAGAGGCAGAGGTAGAGAAAGAGTGAGGGGAGGGGACGTAAGGGCTGGAGGGAGAGGACAGAGACAGATAGGGAGACAGTTTGAAGCAGTCAAGGACCTAATAACAGTGACAGGACTTGACTCTGTCTCCAAACAGAATTGGACATCATCTCTCTCCAGGCTGAGCCCAGAGGAGGGAAATTAACAATCTGTCTGTTCATTTAGCAGCTCATCATTCCCTGACTCCTCCTCGAGCCCGTTAGGAATCTTAAAAAGAAGCGGCCGCATCATGGAGACAGACAGAGACGGACGAGGGAAAGCGGGAAAGGAGGAGGAGATTTCATACGGGAAAGCTGCTAGACACGTTTCCTTGTTGAGCTGCAGGTCTGTTTTGTTTTGGTGGACAGGATACCAACGGGTTTCACTCCCTGAATATTAAGTTCCAACTGGGAACTACTTGTTGTTTGGTGAGGTGAGATGATTAATTACACATAAACATGTGGACAAAAGTGCCTCATGAATCATATGTTATTTCCAAACACAGAGTTGATTCCAGGACACCTGAGTTTCACGTAACAGAGTTATATAACTATACTATATACTCCCCCACACACACACATTTGTTTCCCCACATGGATGACTGATCCAATCAATCAATCAATCAATCAATCAATCAATCAATGCAAAAAAAAACAAACTTTCAGAATAAAAAAAAATCTTTTAAATCTTTCAACACTCACAACCAATCACAAGGTCAATCACATTTCTGCTTGCACTGCTGGTACTGTATACGTATAAGGTCAACATTCAATATGACGAAGAAAGCTTTATTTGTCATTGTCACAGTACACTTACACAGTACACTTACACAGTAACACTGTACAACGACATTTGGTCTCTGCTTTTAACCCATCACACACATGTGTGACCTGCCATATATACAGTACATACAGTACATACAGTACATACAGTACAAGGCACCCGGGGAGTAATTTCAGGATTTGAGCCCCCCCTCTTGGTCTCAAGCCCAATGCTCTAACCATTAAACTCCCACTCCCCACTTTTTCTTAATCATATGTGATTACATGAGAATATTGATGTGAATAATAGTTTCAGTTCTTGCAGCTATGTAGTTATACTTAGTCAAAAATATCACCTTAACTGTGAAGGTTAACAGTCACAGTAATCTTGATAAGTGGGAAAAGAAACAGGCACGAACACTGCAAACCATCTAAAACGGGATGGAACACGTAGGTCATGAGGAAAGATGTTAATCTCAGGCCTGTCCTGTCTGGGCCCAGAGGAGGAAAATTAACAGTCTGTCTGTTCATTTAGTGACTCAGAGCCTGGTAGGAATCTTCAGAAGCAGCGGACATGTCGCTTAGAGGGAAGCAGAGAGTGACAAAAGACAAGAGCAAGGCAGCTGGGGAGATAAGATACATTTATTCCATACAGAAAAGCTGGTAGATAAGTTTCCTTGTTGTGATGCAGGTGGGTTTTCAGGTGTCCGTGGGGGGGGGGGGGGGGGGCGGGGGGGGGGGGGGGGGGGGTGTGTGACTCCATCACTGCTAAAAGTTTCAACAGGGAAGCACTTGTTAACTAAAGGAAATGATTAATTGCATATAAACATGTGACCAAGACAAATCACATCACAGCTTAATAATTCCCTTGTGGAGGGAATGTGCTTTACAGCTGCCGTGCACGTCGTGTGGGTGATCCAAGGTATTCTTGCTCACTCTCTCACTGACTTTCAGCCAATCAGTGTGGTTTTTATTTGCACTTTTTTATTTTCCTTGTGTATGATCCAGTGTTGTGCGTTAAGTATGTGCATAAGGCTTTAAAGTCAGTTTGAATAACATGTCCAGATTAAAAATGTGCGATCTGAAGTCAAACAGTCGGTCAAGCAGTCGAGACATGTCTGGTTGCATATATAAACACATGCTGGTAATGTCATGTTGCTCTTATGTTTATGTACTGACATTAAATTCATGTCAGTACATAAACCTAGTATTTACCTGCTACGTCATGTCAAAATGGCTGCTGTAGGTTTATACAGCTACAGCATATATTTTAGGTCGTATGATAAATGGCCGTAATCTGGCTGTTCATTCGCCACTGTGTGGAGAATGGTTAGAAGTTGTGTTGAACAGGTCTGGTTGCCATCACAGTGTCCATGCTGTTCTACTTTTTTAATATATCAGTGATGTCAGACAAATCTTAACACATACATCATGTCACAGATCCACACAATGTTTTCTCTTTGTTGAAATATTTTTTACCACCAGATCTATATTCATGTCTCATTTTTTTTCCTGCCGTCAGTGTTTATTGCTTCTTGCCATTCAATTCATCATAACGCCTGCAACATCTGACAGAGAGGTATGATGAAAAAAAATTGATTTAATCTGACAAACACACCTTCGCCGAGTTATATTTAATATTTCTTCCGGTCCTTTTGGGCTCATTCTCAAGTCCATGCAGCGGATTTCTATCAGTTTGTGTAGCGTCAGATTTAATACTGTCCTGCAGTAAAAATGGAAGCTCTTTTTTAAGATTATATATTTTTTGGAGTAATAGCGAAAAAAGTCAAAAGTGAGTTATGGACACAGTTTAACCCAATCACTGAGAACCACAAGAGATTTCTACATGAAGGAATCAATACGTTTCTGCTGCTACTCACTGCTGAATATCGCTGTCAGCTCAAGACGTTCAATATACAGGCACGTCATATTCATACATAAGGCACGTCCGGGATGTTGAGATGGATGTGAGCTAGGGCCGGAATTTAAACCTGAATTACTTATTTAGGAATCAATGTCATTGCACAGATAGTTCTGTCTGTATACTATACCACATATACTATTACTATATTATAGTCAAGTACCATGATCACAGTTTGAACATGTAGAAATAATTCTGCCTTGGCCTACACATTCATCCGTTTGATTTTCTGCATATTTGAAATGTTTTAAAAGTACGTTATTCCATATCACAGTCAGTTTTGCAGCAGCACAAGAGAGGAAAAACAGGTCGGACTTCTTTTTTCGTTTCTTTTATCAATCTAACACAGGCACATTCACTTCTACAATATCCCATAATTTCCACGGTCTCGTGGTGTGTTGTTCCCATGTTTCCCCATGTAGATCTAAATATCCACAAAGCCCAGTTAATTAGAACACTAATCAGAAACACTGGGCCAGTACCCACAGTATCAATACAGCAGCTTTAGTGGGAGGCTTCAGAGACTTCCTGCCTCCGCATGTTTAACTCTTTTATTCTATTGATGACATGTCTGCAGTGTCAGCAGCCTCCCCACACTGACATTGATTCACCCTGAACCACACACTAATCAAGTAATCAAAGAGTTGCAGATGGCTGACCGCTTTCATAGGCAGTGACAACAAATGGCTCAGTTTAAAGGCCAAGGAGGCAACACAGTTCCAATGCCCAACATGTGTTACAGTTCACAGTCATTTTCCATTCTCTAAAAATATAATAATAATAATAATAATATAATATATATAATGGAAAATATCTCAAAACCTGAGCCTCTGCAGTAAAATACATACATACAGAACATCACCTGATATCACGAGAGGTGGCTGAGAATACTTTTACCCCTTTTGATTACAAAATATGTCGTAAACAGTGGCTTAATATGCACCATCAAATATAAGGAGTCAAGGACAGTGAGTTAATTTTTCTTTTATGTATGTATGTATGTTTGAATGTATGTATGTATGTATGTATGTATGCATGTATGTATGTAGGCCTATGTATGTATGTATGAATGAATGAATGTATGTATGTATGTATGTATGTACAGTATGTATGTATGCATGTATGTATGTATGTATGTATGTATGAATGAATGAATGTATGTATGTATGTATGTATGTTTGAATGTATGTATGTATGTATGTATGTATGCATGTATGTATGTATGTATGAATGAATGAATGAATGTATGTATGTATGTATGTATGTATGAATGTATGTATGTATGTATGTATGTACAGTATGTATGTATGCATGTATGTATGTACACATGTATGTACACATGTATGTATGTATGTACAGTATGTATGTACACATGTATGTATGTATGTATGTATGTATGTATGTATGTATGTATAGTATGTATTTTAGTAAATCAACAATTTATGTTTATGTTTGTCAGAGCCATATGGTTGTCACAATTTAAACTGCCCTGCAGCGTCCTGACAATGCCTCTGTTCCTGAGGCCTGCTGAAAGATTCCCTGATGCTGTCTAGTCCAGATGACAGTGCCTACAATGCCTCCATGCTGAAGCTGTGAAAGGCCAAAGCAGAGCTCCCCTGAGACAAAGGGATATTTTCACATCATCACACAGGTCACTATGGGGTTTTATGAAAATCCTAGTGAGAAGGTCTCGGGTTAATTGCTGCCATGTTCTCCTGACCTTGTCTCAGACATCCCCATTCTTATCACACATGCTTGATATTTTCTAGGACAGGCGTCTCGAGAAAGTGGTCAAATAAATCAATTTGCAGATGAATACTGCATCGCAGAATGAGATATGTTGTCTGATAAAACCAGTGTGTTGCAGGTGCCAACATGATCCCATCTCACCTGTCTTCTGTCAGTGCAGTACTATGCAGCAGTGGCTCGACATCTAGTTCCTTCCCAGTTATTAAGCCTTTCATTCTGTCAGGTTTGTGTAGACTGTAATCAGCACTGCAGGGACCTCAGTTCAGCCCACTGTATTTCCTGTATGATTCATCTGGTTATTACCAAAGCCTGAACAAACGGGATGGTTTAGAAAAATACTTTAATAATATTTATTAATACTTATAATTAATAATACTTACTACTAATACTTAATACTTCTAATAAATAATTAATACTTTAATTAATATTTTTTTTGTTTTGCAACAAATCCAAACTCACCCAAAAAGTGATTCTCATAAAACTCTTTTTTTTTTTACCTCATTTACATATTGATGGTTGGATTAAGAAAATGTAAACACAAATAACGGCTGTTTCCCTTTTTCAAAATTCAGGCAACATACACAATGTCTGCTTCCCATACACATGAACCTAATGTTTGTTGTTCACACAATAACGACACATGCTATCACATGCTTCATTCTACAGACATGGACAGCTAAACCTATACAGGAAGTGTAATTTGAAAGCTACACCATAGAGCATCTCAGTGTGATTTTAATTCAGACTCAGGGCCATGCTGTTAATCGATCCCCAAAACTCTGGTAAGATCCCAGGAGTGCTGCCTTGACAACCATACTAATCAGAGATCTGAGGCCGGATTACCATCACAGAATTAATTCTGTGACGCACACACACACACACACACACACATATCCATCCATCAGGTCTAGGAGGTGTACATGCAACCTGTTTCATCTTTATTAGCGCGTGCCAGATTTGTTGTTTTCTGCAGAGACAACACTGATTCACAATCAGTCACACAACCACAATCACAATCTATGTATTGGTATGTATTCATCATAGAGAGAAGTCAAAGAACCCTTTGGTAATATATTATTCTATTCTCTACGTTAGACAGACAGGTGAACCAGTTTCATCCATCACAGGGAGAACACCCAAACACATTTAATGGCAGGATTGAATGGAGAACATAGCAAGTGTAAGCACAAAGATTCTGAGCCTGAACCATGACAGTGCAGATTCACCATGTAATCTAATGTTTCTCACTTGCATTAGAATGAAAATAATCACTAATGCTGCTACCAAGCACTGAAGGATCCCCACTTCCAGCATAGCATAATAAGAATGGACATAAACATCCTTCACTTCAAGCTTTGAGATTACCATTCATTTTTTTACACATTTCAATATACATCAAAAGCTTTGATGTAGATACAGCACCTGTATATTGTTGTTGCTAGTCGAAATGAACTGAATGTAAAACATAAAGAGGCCCCATGTGTCCAAATGAACCTGAAAGCTCGCACTGCAGTTGAAGTTATCAAAGAACTCAGATGAAACGCCTTGACGCCACAAAGTCGGATAAATGGTGCAACAAACGCTGATGCTGTTACACTTTCAGAGTAATCATCAATTCAGGACAAATGTGAAACCAGCCCACATGCAACCAATCAACAGCTCTTCCTCGCTAAATCCATGTGGGTGCAAACACTCCTTGCAGCAGGTAAACGCAGAGACACAAATACTCAAAGACACAAATACATTCACACACATATGTGCACACACGCACATCCACACGCATGTTCTTTGATAGTCACATGCAACAAAAGCACTTGAATCAGCAAGCTGAGGACATTTCCATGTATAATGAGTCTCGGTCATATCTGAATAATTGATAGGAGAAAATGGATTTGGGATTCAATTGTAATTTCTCCTCTGAGCCGAGTAACCACCCCCCAAAACAAGACACTGCTGAAAATTGTGTACCTGAGAAGGCATCGGGGGAGGGAGAGTGTTTGTGTAAACGTGTGTGTGTGTGTGTTTGTTAGAGTGAGAGAAAGGGAGAGAGAAAGTGAGTCAACACTGGTTAGTGTTAATTAAATCAACAGTCACACTCACCTGAAGCAGACTGTTATTGCCCTTCACACTTCCTGCTCATTGTTTCCTTCTGTTCCCAATCCACAACTCTTTTTCCCTATCACCTCTTTTCCTTCCTGCACCGAGGCTCTAAGAATAAGATGCGGCTAACCCTGAAATACGTCCCTGTTTAATTCAAACCTAATGAGGAAATGAGTGGAGGCATCAAATCCCTTCCCAAAGAGGGAAAGTGCCTCAAATGCCAGATACAAGCAACCCAGGAATATTAGAAAATAACAAGGAACATTTGTACATACTATATATAATTATACAGAATATGATGGTTTCCAATGAGAATGAATGCTCTGAACGTTGTAGTACATTGGCTGCAGCAATTACTTTTAAAGATGCCTCAGTACTGCACTAACCATAAAAACCCACAAGGACAAAACCAATAAAGTAATAAAGCAACACTGTCATTCTTCATATCCGGGAAAAATACGTATCTATTAGGCCCAGTATGATGTTAGGAAACACTGTGTGCTCTAAGATGCCACTTATTAAAAAAAACCTCCTTAGGACACACAGCAACAGTGATTTCTTTTTATTTTTTTTATTTTTTTCAGTTTGATTTTCTGTATAACACTAAAGCACAGACCAAAATGTGACAAGTAGTTTGTCCCGTCTGGTCCGTTAAAGGATTCATGCAGTGTTTCAAAGACGACAATGAGAACTTGTTAGTCATATATCAAACCCCAAATCCCTAAAGAGTGCCTTTGTTTCAGCCGTCACACATGACTGATGAGTCTGCGAGCAGGCAAGTGCACACAATGGTTTGTACATATTTGATTTTAACAGCTTGAAGGTACGAGAAATTAATCTACATTTTTCGGACACTTCTGGATTTATTTTATTAATATCCCATTCACTTGTGTCAACATATTGTTTCGCCTTATCATACGTCCAGGTCTCTATGAAGGTGCATTTGATTTCATCTTTCACCCATGTCGTATGAGATGGATGGTGGAGCTGGGAAAGAGGATTGACATCATCAGATTTACTTTGTGATTAAAGAGTTGGGATGCAATTTAAGTGCACTGACAAGAAACCAAACAACCATCCACTGAGTATGTATTTAAGTAAAAAAACACAGAACATGCAGTCAGGTAAATCATTTTGTTCCTCCTGTGGACATGAATGTTATTAAAAGTAGCTTGAAATAGTTTTATTAGTAGCTGCATGTTGTTCAGTTTGTTGATTGACAAGTTGCAGTTTTGTCTGTCAAATGTCTGCCAGCCTAAAGCTACAAGCTCTTCTTCTTGTCAGTCAGGGAGGCTGCGCTGATCCGACACAGGTGTACTCTCAATATTATACAGACGCTTTCAAACAGCCACGCTGGAATCCAAATGAATACCTGTCACACAGTTCGAGTGCAGTTACGTTTTTCTGTCAAAGGGTCCAAGTAACTCGGCACACAGACCGCTCAACATAAATACCTCCATGTTTTTTCTAACACTACTCTTTGACAGTTGGTCCTACCGCCATAATCACACTGAATCCCGTAAGTGAATATAATTTCTAAATCAAAGAACTTAACACTAACAGTTCCGACAGTTTAATAATAAGTGGCAAAAGTACAAAGACTGCTTGGTGTACAGTGGGGGTCAGCAAACTTTCCTATCCAAAGAACCATGTCTCTCCCATTCAACCAGATATAGCATTCGGAGGTCCGGAGGCGCAAATCATCCAAACATTATATTCAGTGACATAATATCGCTTCATACTCCAAGATTAGATGTGTTACTTTTCTTTCCGTCGCGCATGCGGCTGGCAAGCCGCAGGTTGCCACCCTCAGGGGTATAGCAGACGGTTACGATGCTGACTGAACGTGAGCATTTATTTTCGCTCATCCATTCACAAGAATTTAATGGGGATGTACTTTCCACTCATAAGTCTGCTGGTACAGTAACATACTGGTACGGGCACTAGCAGCTAGACTGGTAGCTAGACCTTTTGATAGCCATACCTTCTGGATCTAGACCTTCTTTTGTGGAACAAACACTGACAATTATTTTTTTTCTTATAAAGACGTTCAATTTTTGATCACATCCTTTAATAAGAGCCTTGCCAAACTACTAAACGGATGCATCACACTAAACTGTCTAAATGTGTTCTGGCTAGAGCTGCCTCTCTGTGACGAGCTGTGTGATGTCACATGGTAGTGAAGATGATGACAGTGCATGCAGGTGGTTGTCTGGGTTTGAATCAGTCATTTGTGGAAAAGAAAACAGCTCACAGCAGTAGATTGTCTCATACAGAGATTCAAACTTCACAACATGTCTCTTTAGAATGTGTAAATCCTCAGGACGTATGCACAGTGCATAGAGCTCAAGCTGAGGGATGTTGTTGTACCTAACTCTTGTCATTGTCTTGCAGCGCCGTGATTAATTCGTGTTGTGGTTTGTCAGGCACATCGGCTGGTTCCACATTAAACAGATTAATGAATATATTCAGCTCCTTTTGTTTACCTCTCCTGTCCAGAGACCTCTCACCAAATACCTGAAGGACATACACACTGTTTGCACAATTTCCTCCTCATTGTTCATCTGCTATGCGCCAGTTTTGTTTGTTGTGTTTGTTGTGTTAGTTGCGTTTGGTGCTAGGCGGGGGAGTGCACGGTAGGTTCCTTTGTTACTGAAAGCAGCTGCCTGCTCTCATGCTGTCATTTGTATGACAGCAGCTACAGTTAACCAACACAGCTGAGTTGACAGGCACCAAGAAATAAACAAAAATGCACCTATTGTTGTTTTCAGATGTGCTGACTTGAACCCATTTAGTGCCAGCTGTCATCCATGTGGAGGAATCTTCACCAATAAAAACAACATGCTTGATAATCGCAGCAGTTTGCAAAAGGCAGGTAAACAATATTATACCATTGTACACGGCAGAGTCACCGAACTTTTCAGCAAACGAATCTGACAGCTCCGATTGGTTTTGTCCCGATTGTTCGTACGATTCAGCTATTCTCTTGAGGACTGGGTTTAATGGTTTGCAGGTGCTGCATGTTTTTTTCCCTGGCATCTTGTGATCCCTTCTTTCTTCTGCCTGTGTTTCTCATGGAGCGGAGCAGCGCCTGCAGACTTTCACCGACTCTGAGCAGTGGAATGGCTCCATTGTCAATGTTTCACTGAAAGCTGCTCTTCAACCTCTGTCTATACTTTATTATTTTCTATTACTATTTGGCTTGGATGTCATCAATTGTCCAGTTATTGGTTTCTTTTGTTTGTAGTCACACTATTTTTGTTGTGGGAAACTCCATTCCCTTCAATTTCATTGCCATATTTCATAATAAACTAATGTTAATGTTAATTGTTAATGGCATCCTTGATATCTTGACATTTGCTTTCAGATGTTTCGGAGGGCCATGACAAGCATTACAGAAAGAAATCAAATACAGGGGTTCCTCGAGTTACGACGGTCGCAAGATATGTTGTTTTCGTGGTTACGACACATCTCCCGTGAACTTCCTTGTTTCGGCTAAAGCGGTTTGCCCCGTAAATATGTACAGACTTCGCACGGGAACTAGTTGGTGAGCGCTCTCTCTGTCTCTCAGCGCGCCTGCCGGCTCTCCAGCACCTCCACAGCACAGCTAGGCTTCTCTGCCTTGTGTTTACTTATGTGAAATGGACGGCTGGCGGGGGGAGGGGGTGCAGCGGCAGCCAGTAAGGAGATGCACACGGACACAGATGCGTTTGGGATCGTGGCAATACCGTAGGTTTATTCACAACACAGGGTCTACATGGTTGATAACAGAAATCTAAAGGAAATGCTCATAACACTCGTGATCTCAACCCCTACGGCATGTCAAGAGGGACAAAAAAGGCAATTCACCATAATAAACTCTTATTTTAGCGTGGTGTTATAGCGACATCTAGTGGCACAATGTATGCACAATGGCACAATGAATGTATGTTCCGACTTACGTCGAAATTCGGTTACGACACATTCTCAGGAACGGATCTCCGTCGTAACTCGAGGACCCCCTGTACCATATAACAGCAACAAAATATTTGAATGAATAAAAAAAACAGTCTAGACTAAGAGGCCTTAGAAAGTGGCTCTATCCCAGTGTGTAGATTTGTTCATCATAACAACACATTGATATTCCTCTGTCATCATCAGTATCATCCCAGGTGCCACACGGCTCTTGCCAGTGACTGTTAACCTATGGGGCCCAACACATGGGAAGACATTTCTGAGGCTGCAGATTTGAGCAGGGCGCCCTTTCAATCACACTCTCGTTCTCGGCCCCTCTCACCAAGCCCTCTGAATTATGTAGAAGAAAGTGACAGAGAGAGACAAAGTGAGGTGGAGAGAAAATGACCGAGCAGGACCTTAAGATGCTGAATGGCTCAATATGCCCGAGAACCATGTTTAAATAAACACCAGACGGAGGGAAGGGGAGAGCCATGCAGACTAATACCACTCCGCCAACTCATAGATTATTCTTCTGGGCTTCTAGCAGGTCAGGCTGCTCTGATTCATTCTAGATACTGAGATAGATGTCCACAAACACGTACCTACCATGAATCTCCTGCACTATCACACAGGACTGGACACATTATATAGACCAGTTCTGAATAAGCAGCTTCAGTCTCTGTGTAGAATGTGTGTGACCCTGTATGCAGTTTATCTTGTCTGCCTAGTGGACCTGTTCTCTACATATTCATGACCACAGGGAAGAGCCTAAAGGTGATTGTGCGCCACGCTCCTTCAATTCAGCCGCCAGGCCAAAACACGATGGCCATACATATACATCAGGCTGAGGATCATAAATATGAAAACGATGAGTTTAGAGTTTCGATTCACCTCTAAGCATTTTTATAGGACGATGACTGGCTGATCAAGATGGAGTCTGTGAATTTCCATTTCAGGCTGAGACTATGACCTTTCAACTGCTGAATACACTTCCATCACAAGAATGAGAAGAGTGATGAATTGAAATGAATTCCTGCTTATCCTTAGTCATCCAATGGCAAATATCCAACTTGAGAAGCACGTGGATGTGATCAGGTCACTGGCTGTGATACATTTGTCAGCTTTTGAGTTTACGAGCGTGAGTGTGTGAGAACCCTAATGCCTTTGGGGATATTAAGTTCAGTGTGTGGGAATAAGTGCCAGAGGTTTGACCCTGTAACCTCTGTCTAAATGAGATCAAGTTTATTAGAATCAAATGATTGAAACCATTGAAGTATTTAAGCAATTTCAAACTTGCTGTGTCATAAACTTCTGCCATAGCTGATGAGCTGTCCAATACAATTGCATTTTTAAGTTTTGTGCCAGACAACAAACTATAACCTCATTGGAAACGTCGCTGTATTTACAGTTTGGTCAGCTAAAAGTGGTTGGAGGATCAGAATTATTGACGACGTAGAAATTTATCACCTAGTGATAAAGCCTTCAAGTACTGCAGAACATCTCTCATGAGGATCACAAAGTTCATTTTTGGTGACAGTTAATCACTCAAGAAACACAATGAATTTATATCTACCACCATTGCACCAGCATTATTAATAGTGTCTGATTTTTTTTTTTTTAAAAAAGCAGGAAATAATTTACTAGTTCAAATGTTCAATATTCATTCATTGTCTGGGTTCAATATTTATCTGCAGAGCTGCACAGTAACATAGCAACAAGTGACTGCCTGAGGCAATGTGGAAGTTGGAGAGGCAGCAAAGCATAGTCTGTTCCTGATGTTCCTCTTAAGTCTTTCACAGATCTTCCAATTCAACTTATTAAAAAAAAACATATAATCTCATAACCTTTCTTTATTACACTCTACCACTCTGCATTAAAAAACAATAAACATTGGGTGAATCATAATTGAGATGCAGATAATACTGTAATCAGGTATGTGCTAAACAGGTGTCATGTGTGAGTCAGTCTGTAGTAAGCCCTAAGATGACCCTAACTTGACTGATGCAGCGAGACGGGTAACTCCTGGTATTTTTATATATGCTGGAATGCCAGTTATTTAAATCCCCCCACTGTGCACTCATAAAACACTGAAAGCTGTGAGAGTGAATGACCCGCTACAAGTAGCAATTAGTTTCAGTTTCAGTTCCATAACAGCAGTGGTGAACAAAGCGAGCAGGCGGCTGTGATATAATGCAGCTGAACAGAACGCTGGCATTTTGATAATGTGTTTGTCTAAATCTTGTCCAGACCTTCCTGCTACAGCATATTCATAATGACATCATTCACTAGATGGAGGCTGAAAGGATGCGCTGAGATTTATTGTATTACAAATAAAAAGCACGTAATCATTTACAGTACAATTAGATCAGGATAGTCATCCATCCACGGTCTACTGCTTATTCATAGAGAGTGTCAGGGAGGCTGTTCCAGCTAACACCAGGTGAGAGACAGAGTACATGCCGCACATTTCACCAGCCAATCACAGGGCAACATACAGATATACCTGTCACAATTACATACACAGTCAATGTTGAGTCCCCAGTAAACCGAACACTAATCTGCATGTGTTTGGACCATGCTAGGACGTTGGAGAAAAGCCACACAGACATAGGCAGAACATGCAGACTCCACACAGCGAGATCCCTGAACCCTGAGATTCAAACTGGGAACCTTCCTAAAGTGGAACACAGGTGGTAGTCACTGCATTGCCAGGAGAGTCATTTGAAAACCTTTATATGAATAATACTGATACTACTAAGTACAAAAATGATGATTGTTATAAAAATCTAATGAAAGCATCAGACCTCCCTGGGTGACGAGGTCGTCAAAATGTCCCGAGATGATCCTGAGAGAAGGCCTTCATTATTTTACCTAATATTGATGTCATGAATAACTGGTTTTATCATTCTGCAAAATAAAGTTCTACCTTTCATCATGTAATATACCAGTACATTTAAAAGACAAATAAAAGACAAAAGTAAGATTTTAATTTAGATTAGTTGATTCTCTTAACAGTTGCTGAAATAGTCGCATTTGAATAACTAGACATTTTTGTCCATACAGAAAACTGTGCCTGAAACATGAAATAACCAAGCCTGTTAAATCAGCAAGCAGTAACAGTAACAGAGACATAAATCAAAATGAAGTGACCAAGTCAATAATAATAATGAAGATGTGGAACATTAGCAATATCATCAGTGAGCCATCTTTATCTCCACCACAAGTCATCATGTTTTCAGCACATATTTGTTACAGTTTACGTTGTATTAATGAGCTGTTGAAAAACAGCCATGTCGGGAAAAATGTATGTAAAATAAACGTATTTATTTGCAGATGTATCTGAGCTGTATTTTAAGTTTGCTCACAGTTAATGTTAAAGAGATTAACTTTAAATCCATTGATTTCTTTCACGAAGTCTGGTTAAGAGGACAATTAATGTCTGCCTCAGAGTTCTGTGATATCAAATCAAGGCAAAGAGATAACTAACCATCTGGTTTGTACCTATCTATGATATTCCACTGAAACTGGCTGCACACGGTGCATCTCTCCAGTGGCCTTCTCTTAATAACCTTCAGGGAGGAGAAAAGAGAAAACGAAATGGTCGGGCAGAAAAAGACGTGCAAGAGTAAGAAATGATGAAGTGCTCTGAACTTTATCTGTTGACATGTTGGTCATTTGTGATTAGCATATTGTGTGTATAAGCCTTTCTCTCTGCTAATAAGGTTCCTGTGCTGCTCTCTCCCCTGCTCTCCAGCTTTCTGTGTGTCTGTTTCGCAGTTTTTGTTGAACTGACTAGAGGAAGGAAAATGCCATGTGAATGAGCAGTTAGACGGCTATCAATGATGTGTAATCGACTGAAGGCCACTGGCAAACAGCAACTGAGTCTGGATTCAAGTCTGCTCCCTCAAATATTGACCCCTTTTCCTTCACCTATTGTACCTTTTGATTAGTCAGACACTGACTGCAGTCATCTGGATCAATATAAACTTCTCAGACACTGTCTATGATGCCCAGCAGTCCTGGGTGGTAGGATGTTATTTACCAGACAAAACAGTATCTTTTAAGAACATGACTTCAGAAGACTCATACATAAATATAACAATCTGTTGTGAAGACCTATTCAGACAAGTAACAATGTATGAAGACTAGGTGAAACGTAGGATACACTCTGTATGGAAATATACATTGATCAGCCACAACATTAAGACTCTTAAACAGTTTTAAATCAGTTTTAATGTTGTGGCAGATCGAGCCAAAGTAAAACTATAAAATATTTTGAAAATCATATTCCTGATGGTTTAGAATGAACTCTTTCAAAACAGAAGCAGATGTACAGTGATATGTCACTTCAGTGGAACCAGTTAACAGTCTTCAGAATCTCCATCAGTCAGTCAGTCAGTCAGTTTGTGTGTCTGTCTTTAGCGAGAGACATTTATTAGCCTCTGGATGGTATAGGTTGGATGATCATCAAGGCTCAGATTGATGGCACAGAGGGCTAGATGAGACATTCTTAAGTAATGAGACATGTAAGGCAAGGAGCTTAGGCCTGACAACAGAATGATTTATGATGTTCTCATAGAGTCCAGTGAACTGCGGCCAATGTACGTGTCTTGACCTAGAGAGGGAGGTCATGAGTGGAGAGCCACACTGTTTGGCCGGGCTCGTAGTTAGTAGCAACTGTCCAATGGCAGTCTGCCAGCCGCAGGTTGTGGGCAGAGGAGGGGACGAGAGTAGCCTGGGCATCGTTCCAAATCATCATCAGAGACAAAGGTTGGTCTGAACTGACTAACACCTCCTCTTTCTGTGCTGGAAACAAAGGATGTTGAACTCCTTGTGACACCATGGAGGGGGACGTAACTGTTGCTGAACAGGTGAGAAGGTTATTTGCATATTCCACCCAGGGTAACTGAGAGCTCCAGGAGGAGAGGTGGTGGGCTGTGAGGTGCCACAGGGCCGTGGGCATTGAGATGCTCTGTGGTTCTCAGTTAAGCAAAGTGGGTGAGTGGGGAGAGATATAATCCCCACAGTAGATACGCAACCCAGCTGCCACCCTACACTGGTGTTTTGCTGGAGACATGCTGGTTTGACCCAACTGCATGGACTCCTCGGTGGGTAGTGTGAGAGCAGTGGGAGCTAAGTGGGGGTGAGATTGAGGCCCTAGAGTGACTGAGGATGGCAAGACATAGTGGTTTGGGACCTGCCAGCCTTTTCCCTACAACTCTCTCTGAGGTGATTATCTTACTGAGTGGCTGGGGAGATAAGAACATCAAAGCCCCTGGCTGCCAGCTCATCTTTAATATTTTGCCAAGACCAGATTGAAACCACCCTTTGTTAGCTGATCCTCCCCCTTTCAGACACTCAAATCCTGAAGTCAGTGGTAGAACTCAGCTACTGAGTGAGGCCTGCTATAGTGCTGGTAATCTGCTAGATGTTTCTGTCCCCTGCACCAGATGATCAAAAACCTTCTGCATTTTTGCAGTGAACTGGGAGTAGATCTTTAATATGGGACACATACCCTCCCAAAGGACGTTTGTCCAATGAGCACTGTTAGCACTTCTATCAGAAACACAATTTTAGAGCTGTCCGATTGGTATTTGAAAGTCTGCTGCTGAAAAACGACGTCACATTGTTGGCAGATTGTAGAGGAAACCTCGCCCAGGACCTGTGGATGAATGTCTCGTGGCTGTGGATTGCTCTGGAGGTGTTGGAGCACCTTGAGCTACAGGCTAAGTCTCTGAAATGAAAACTGTGGGGGGACTGATCAATGGGAAGATACAAGAAGGGATTGATCCATTCAGTTAGTGAATTGGTTTACACAGGTGGTCCGTCTGGAGAGAAGCGACTATCTCAGTGCTTGGTCTTGCTGTCCCACGTGAATCACTTGAGAGGTGAGGGCTTGACAGAGCGAATCTGCTGGGTCCATGGTGGCCACATTGTTCTGTGATGGATGGTATTGTGTGGGACCAGAAAGAGACACAGAGACAGTTAGAAAATATGAGCAGTGGTTTCTCAAATGACAATACGGAATGGTGACAACGGCGATGGGCAGACAGTGGACACAATGAATAATTGTCGATGAGCACAAAAGTCCTGAACACAAGAGATAGTATCCAAGTAAATTCACAGTAGACTGACAAATGAAACAAAGTGATGTGGACCTGGGTGTCTCTCCTGCATTTGCATTGCTGCTTCCTCCCCACCCCCTCACACACAGACACTGTATTACCAATTAATGGCTGTATCCTTCAGTCTTCACGTCAGTGACGCAGGCCTTCGCTGCGACTCTCTTAGCAGCCAGACAAAATTCATCAGTTCTCAGGCTGTGACTGAAAATAATAAATAAAATACGGGGCGGAGTGTGGTGAGATTCTGGCTTGTCTCATCTCTTTGGCTTCTGTGTTAGCAGTTGGGGGGGAAACAAGGGGAAAGTGACTTGCAGAATCAGAACAGCATGATCACTGTCAGCCTATCTTAATATTACTCTTTTCACAAACACCCCCTCTCTCTCTCGCTCTCTCTCTCTTTCAGGCTCTACCCTCCCACACAGTTATATTTCCATCTCGAATGCACACTCTGCACATTTTGGAATAAATGGATGTTCATCAACAGTGGACGAATGGTAAACTTTGAATAGAGACATCTGACTGTCCTGTGTGCCGCCAACCTGTCATTTCTCCATCTTCTTTTGCACTGGGAATCCTGTTTAATATTTTATTTCTGTAACATCTACATCGTCTGTCAGAGTGCTAATGTCTGTAAAACCAGGCTGACTGTATAACAGAATGCAATAGCAAGCATAGAGCTTATATACATTAACACTAGGTTGGTACTATGTAGTCAATTGCCAAATGATATTTTAATTATACCACGTAGTTAATGACAATCTCAATTTGAACAACGTACTGTGGGATCACCTCACTATGTGTGTCCAATATGCAAACCTCCAGCATAATTCCATGTTAAACTAGCTAGAAAATCTTCAAGTGTGCTAACTTAGGTAAACAGAAACAACTGGGACACAGATTCCAGACAGAGGATGTGGAAGCTCAGGTTGTTCATTCCCACCACCCCATCTACCAGGAAGCGACACCCGTCTGTCCAGACAGAAAAGTCACACAATGAAGTGTGTGTGTTCATGTGTGTGTGCGCGTGCGTGCATGTGTGCATGCATGCGTGCATACACATGTGGGTTGGCAGAGATTGAGGAGTAGATAAACGGGACTCTATACCTGTCTGTCCAGATGCCTCCCTGCTCATCCTATAGGCCTTGATTGACATGAGACAGTGAAGCTACAGTGGATCATCAACTTTGATGGAAGCAGACTGAGGGTAGGCTGCAGTGACTGATGGGTCCAGCCGATCCAGATGGGTCTCCAGGCTGACAGGATGATTGAAAAACAGAAGGGGGATTGAAGGGGATGATCGATGCAGAGGGGCTCTGAGCAGAGCTCTGCTAAGCTGAGAACAAATAGTCCTGAAGCTCTCTGATAGCTAAACCGCTGTCGCTCTCTCTCTCTCTCTCTCTCTCTCTCTCTCTCTCTCTCACATCTCTACTAAAATGAACTGTTCACTTGTCTCTATCTGTCATCCATTGGTCCTATCCCGGACAACATATTCCAGCTGCTCCTGAACTAAAACAT
The DNA here is from genome assembly GCA_016785345.1 of Trinectes maculatus. NCBI lineage: Eukaryota > Metazoa > Chordata > Actinopteri > Pleuronectiformes > Achiridae > Trinectes > Trinectes maculatus. The sequence continues at coordinate 136,523 of JAFBJQ010000211.1, read as the reverse complement.
GGAATGACTAATATAATGATCACTATGATAGAACTGACCACAACGTTTTACAAATCTGTCCATAGCCTTGCTGCAGAAATCCGGGCTGAATCCCGGTTGTGGACACATCACTTCACTGGCTGCCTCTAAGCCCTACACCACAGTGTATCTTTAAAATCCGTACAGCAAGTCATTACAGGGACTTGCACTCTAATACCCAACCAATTTATTTCAACTTTCCACTCGGCTCCGGTGCAGCCCAGGTCTAAACCATCCCAGTCTTTTCCAAAATGCAAGCAGGTGGAAGGTCATCTCTCGTTTTAAGGGAACAGTCTGCTTTGCCATGTTATGGAATTTGAAGCACAGCCGTTTTCTATTTTTAAAATTAGAGGCAAAACCTATTTCCTCACTGTGTCCCATGTCTGACCCACACACAAGCACACACATACACACACACACACATTGCCACGCTAACTGCAGGCTCACTGGGCATGAGGGTGTGCTGTCAGTCAGCAATTAACACCCACTATGTTTAGCAATGCTGTATAAGTGGTCATTAAAACCAGCAGTGTGTATGTGTGTGGAGGAGTTAATGGTGAGAAAGAAGAGGGAGAGAGAGAGAGAGAGGGAGAGGGAGAGAGATGCGACAAGAACTACATAGTTACTTCAATCATTACCAATGTAAAGTCCAGCTGGGTTTCTGATGGCTCACTCTACATGCATATGGATGAGCCAGTGAGACAAAACAGCAGGACTTGAAAATAATGAGCTCCAAATGGGACATGGGAGGAATAGATTACAAAAAAATAACAAATAACAATAAAAACAGGTGACCAACTACTTTCTCAGTGTCTATAGACAGCACTGGCTAAACTGCAGCTGAATGCCATGCTGGACAGCTGTTGTGTTGCAATAGTTTCTTCATTCCCTTGACCCAAAACATTTTGTCTAACTTAACCCACACATTGACAATCAATGTTTTGTCTTGTGATAAGGATGAAAATGTCTTTTCTGTGTCTATTTCTATTTATATCCATTAAAAAAACTTTTACCCTAAACCATACCAGACAGAAAGGAGGAAAAACACTTTGGGTTTGGGGTTACTGCGTGGCTGTGGCAGAAAGTCGGTGTAGTGATTAAAGCAAAGTGACAGGATGTGACAAATACAAATAAAATACACGAAGCGTGCAATTTGCCCACTGGAGCTTCTCTGGCAAAGAGCTGAAAAATGAAATCAGATCAGCGTGCAGCGATAAGCAGCACGTAACCTTCCTCAAATGAGACGGCGAAAGAAACATAAATGTCATGACATTTTCTACGCTGTTTCACTCTTTCAGGTCTGACTGGTACTTTCTGATCACATCATCTTGTTACTACCTCTTTTTTTTGTAATGGTTTATTGCCCATCCAACCTTGTTGGAACGAGGTCCAAGCCACAATACTTCACTAGTACCAATAAGAGCACCTTTTAAAATCAGCTGTCCTACCTAACATCGCAAAAGTGGGTTGCATCACAAACGATTAGTGAAGACACGTGCAGTAATTTCCAGTCTTGCACCATATGAAGCATCAATATCATGCAGGATTTCTTGGAACAGCACAGGACTGATAGATGATGGAGGTTCCCAGGTTGGGAACAGACACACAACGGGGAGTTGTGCACAGTGTATGCCCACTAAAGTAAGGGTTTTGCAGGCAAATCTCTGTGTGCAGCTTCTTGCACATGCAAAATAAAAGTCATCAGCAGAGCTCGATAAGACAGCTGTGAGATGGCTGTGGATCAAGAGACACAAGCTATAGACTAATCTCTCATTGGCACAGACTGATCACTCCCGGCCTGGGAAGGGATGTCATGTACTATCATTGATGTCTGTGTACTATCACTGATGATGTGTCCAAGTACACTGATATTTATGCAACAGTTATGCAGAGGGTGATGCAACAACCAACGACTTGAGAATTAGCACCAACAACTATTAATGTTGAAGCTCTTTATATTTGTGCAGCAGCAAGAAATGAAAACTCGATAGATTCACCGACTTTGATGCTTTTCTTGAAATTCACCTAAAATTCGTGTTATCATAAGCCTGAAAGTTAAAAGGGATACCCCATTGCGTTAGCATTATATTTTCATGAAGCTGGGTAACTTTCAGGAGACAGGTATAAAAGAATCATCAAAATCAAAACAGGTGAGGTTTTTTGGTCTTTATGGGTCAACAGAAAAACAACGGATTTCTTCATGATGCAGTTCATGTATTTATTTGTCGTGCAACAGTCGAACAACATACATCTCATGGCATCGCACTCAGTTTTCAGTTGTGTATTTAAATCTTTAATGCAAAGAAGACTTAAAACAGTGAGAAACAAAAACAGTGGCCGCTGTGTTTGTGAACAGCTACATGGCAGCTCATTATAATGTAGCTCACAGCAAAGAAGGAGCAAATGAAGAATGACTGAAAAGGCATGAAGATGTCGTTTTTCAGGGCAGACATCAGAATGAGTAAAAAGTCGTCCTCGTTGACTGTGGACTGATCTCCAGGGATTTTAGCACAAGGCGGAGACGGTGGGAAATCAGAAACAATTCAGTGAGTGAGTTCTGTGGAAGAAAACAACTTGTTAGCGCGACGGGCGCAGCCTCACTGAGACTGGAGAGGAGAAGATGGACCATCACCTGGCGTGACAGCATGCAGATGGTAGAGTCAGACGTTGTTTACTAAAGGAAAAAATAAGCAGGTGGGTGTGAGTTTGGGAATGAGAAAAGTTATTTGCCCGCCACTATTTAACAACAGTAAGAGAGAAAATGTTTATTTTGTTTTTTGTTTTTTGGCTGTGTCTTGTTTGACTGAAGAAAAAAAAGGAAAATTACATCATTTCAACAGACAGGAGCAGAGAAAATAGATCAGAGGGTGTAATGAGAAAGAAATGGGAGAATTTAAGAGAAAACACAGGCAGAGAGTGAGACATGAGAGAAGATGAAAGTCTATCATATCATATCATATCAATGAAGCAGAGTGAAACGAAGGATGAAACAAACGTACAGAAAATGAGGATGGATAAGAGATGAAAAAAAGAGAAGAGGTGAACAGAGGCTATCCATCTGAGTTTCTGTCCAGCTGCTCGGGAGGGACTGCAGTATCACACACACACACACACACACACACACGCACACACACACCAGACAGCCTTTTCTGCCGATGGCTGACACAGATACTGCAATGCAGAGAGAGAGAGAGAGAGAGAGTGAGAGAGATGGGGGGGGGGGGGGGGGGGAAGGGAGGGACCTGGCAAATAGAGGGGAGAACAGCAGTGAGAAGGAGAAGAGGAGATGGGGGGTGTGACGGTGCAGGAGGGAGTGGGGGGGCAGGGCGAGTGGAGGGCGAGTGAAGGGGTGAGAGGAGGAGAGGAGAAGCAGGGGAAGACATTGAAATGAGAAGATGGAGGGAGCGGCTGAGATATGACAGGGCGAGAGAGGAACATAATGGGTTTGTGTGGTAAAGAGACAGAGGGATATAGTGGGTACAGGAACAGTCTGTGCTCTGTCCATTTAAAACTTTTCTTTTTCTTTCGCCAGAAAACGTATGATTGGCAGATACAACAGTTTGGCCATTTCAGAGGAACTGCATGTGAAATCGAAACATTCCATTTATTTGTTACCAAAATAAAGAATCCATGAAAAGACTGTTAGTGCCAGTCGCTGTCAGCCTGTCCTGGACAAAGCAGCTTCTGTACAGCCGAGATCCTGTTGGTTAATTTATCACAAAGGATTGTGTAATTTCCACCACACATGTTCTTTTCTCATAGGTGTGGGCATCATACAACACATAAACTTATACAACACACAGACGTTCACACATCACATTCCCAGGCCTGGAAAACAATGGAATTTAATTGAAACTTCTACACTGTTGTTACCTCTAAAATGTAAAAATGACTGATGTTATAGTAATCACCACAGGATAATCATCTACAAACTGGTTTGGTCAATTGTGTTGGAGTGAGCGAGTACAGTTTGTCTCCCCCTGCCTGCTACAGTTCTGCTTATCATTCTCGTTCGCAGCCTCGACCGAACATTTTCTGCTGACATCACAAAAAAACAGATCGAACTTCACCACTCACAAGAAAGTTAGTGTGAGAATATGGATACTACTGCAAAGAGTACACTGAGGAGAGTACAGCCAATCCACACACACTGTTAGGGCAACAGTAGACAAGGACCCATTTGTAGACAACACAGTTCAAAAAGCAGTGTGGTTTAATAGTTCTCCAGCAAAATCCAGTGGTAGAAATCAAAACCCGGCAAATATATAGCTTCCACAAAAACACACACAGAGCACAGGTAGGACACAGGTAACAAGCAGCCATGATTTGGCACAGACTGACAGACATGCTGGACTTAAATACTCGCTGACTAATCAGAGCAAATAAGGACCAGGTGTGCTCACAAAATGGAGGGAAACATAGACAGGAAGTAGGAGGGAGGAGTCAGAAGCACATGTCAAACTAAAACACAAACAGAAAACACATGACACCACCACATGGTCAAAATGTAAACAAAAGCACATGTTACCAGAACCTAAACAGCTGATGCACTAACACACATAAATAGACATGAGTTTGTACATTGCTTTTTATATAAATAGTTCACTAATTAAAGTTTGTAAATATATTGTAAATATTTAAATATAATGAATCAACCCAGTCGATTTGACAAAAGTCAAACTGTCTAATGAAAAAATAAAAATCTACTAAAGCTGAGCATGTTTCTGTTTGGACTATGTATAGATATCTTTTTCTGTTTGTTTACTGGTGGTTGCCAAGTACATTACATTATATTACATAGCTTTACATCGCATCACAGTACATTCCCTTTTATTTCTCCTTTACTCAATACTCATATAATTAACCACTTCTGCAGAAACAGTTCATTGTAAAAGGCTCAAATCTCTACTGTTATAAAGCTAAATTCCCTATTGTGGTTTAGTTGTGAGGACATGAGCTAATATACAAAGGGATAATATTTTCCTCTTGTATCTAGCACAACGTTTTATTAATAACAAAGCCTTGAAGTAATGGCACGGCGCTCTCCAAATAGAATGTATACAAAAGCCTCTCCGAGCACTATCTCCATGCAGCTCCTTCTCTGCCCTTTTGCACACAGACAATTTTTAATTCCTCCAAAGGCCTTTCATTACCTTTTACCACTTTGCTATAATGACAAGAAAGCTATAGAGGTTGATGTGTTATGCTGCATTATATTCCAGCTTTTGTCCCAACGGATATGGCTCAAACAGACCTTGTAAAACATAGTCTGAAGAGACAGCAGAGAATGATAGTCTTCTTGGTCACGCAAAACCAATAATGATACTGATGTCCCACAGTTAATTGGACAATGATTTATGAATTAATTTTCAGAAGCAGCACAATGGGTTCTCAGAGAGTAAGGAAGCATGGAGGAGGTCAAATTCTAATGCCAATAAATATCAGTTTATATATCATAAAACATCTTTCCAGGTCTGACTGTGGCATCGCTAATCTAATCGCATCCATTAGCAGTAAAAAAAAAGAATCAGTCTTATGACAGTGGTACTGTGAAGTTATAGTACAAGGCTCTCACATGCATTGAGAATAATTATGGGTTTGACTTTCTGTTTCTGTTGTTAAATGCAATGTTTACTTAAATACTTCAGCTGTGTAATAATTACCAACTGACGTTTTTTTTCTTTTTTTAACAATTCCCCAATTCAGTACAATGTAAGATATATTTATTGGGCGTACTGGTAAGGAAATCCCTCCCCTTATTTTTCTCTATTTTATTTTACTTTAATATTTTTTTTACTTCATTTTATTTTATTTTATCTTCCTTCTTTTATTTTATACTTCACATTTTATATTTTCTTTAATATATTTGCATAAGTCTGACTCGACTGCTCTGCCCAAGAATTCCTGTGTACTTGAACCTGCTTGAGAGCAAATGGCAAATAAAGACTTGAATCTGGAATCTCTCTTGTTTATACCAACAGAATCAAATCATCCATCAGATCATATCTGCAAATGTTGGGTTTTCTAGGGAGAAAAAGTTTGCATATGCCAACTATAATTCAAAATAGACCAAAAAAGTTTGGTTCACTTGACATTCAGAGGTTTAAAAAAAAGAAACAGAAAAACAGGATGGCAAGTAAGGACTTGATTAACTTGTACTTGTACTACATTATTTATAAGGCAAGTCATAATTACATAGAGTGTGAATAACATCTATGTCTTTAATCTATTTCTTTTCATGGCATTTCATGATTTAGGGTGCACGAGATGTGGCAGCAGCAATGTTAAACACTGGAACACAGACACACAGACTGGAGTTTAATTGGCTCCCGATGTGACAAAAATAACTCTGTCTCATGCAGTAAAGAATATTTCTAGAGACAATCCTTTGAGAGTCACTAGTGATTCTTTCTGCACTTTGTCAAACTATTCATACACTTCTCCGCCTCAATGAACTAACCTGATGTGACGGTTATTTAAAGTGTCTAGGTCCAGAGCAGAGTGAGAGGGGCTGTTAACAGGGGCATTTGTGTAGAGACATGACAGTGCAATTATAGTGATATATGCTATAATGATGCAATGGTACAACACACGGTAAATTGTCCCTTAATAAAATGGAAACAAAAAAGTGGACTGGGACACTGAATGACCAGTGTTGGTATATCAATATATAATTTAGCAGGGTGATTGTCCCTGGCCTTTAAACATACCTGCTGGTTATGACATTTACATATGTCACCCTGTGACACCATTCCACTACTTCATCAATGCATTTTATGATACTTCTATCAATCTAATGCTGCAATTATCAATATTTTTACATGGATATAAGAACAGGCCATTGTTTTATGGGTAGGTTAACTGGCACTGAATTAGTGCCAAGCTCTTTCATAATGTTAAATACAGATTCTCACTTACACACACTCCCATAGAGAAGAGTGAAGCAAAAACAGTACTCTCAAAGTCAGACTGTGACATTATTTTCCATGATGAAAAGTGTGATGTGATAATGTGGAACAAAACATATCTGGAGTCCTGCCACAGTGTTAATGGCATGAATGTTCATAGCGACATTTGGTTTCCACTATTTCATCTAGTCAAACGTTCCGTTACTGTACGGTGCCGGGCCATGACTATAACAAGAGCAGTAAGCTTTCTCTCACTCTCTGCATAATGATCGGATGGCTCTGCCCACCATTATTTAGGCTTTTTCTGTTGTTAAGGATGGAGACTTAGTATTTCCAGTTTTTTTGTTTTTGTTTAGTTTCCTTATCCTGGTTAGTATAGAGGGGTAAGCTTTGCATTTCTGGCTGAGACTGTCGTAAATAAACTCTAAACGGATCCCTGGAGTATGGCGTTCTATCTGCTTATTGCTGATCACCAGTTCAGCCAAATGATCAGCTGATTATTATGCTGGTAGATTTAAGCTGATAAGAATGTTGCATTGACAGTAGTTTGTATTTTTTTCCTGGACAATTTTTTTGCCTGTTGACAAAGCAGACTCTTTAATAACATTGGACAATTTAAAACTATTCATATTTTTTACAGTGCCCAATCTTTATCATTCATTTACCATTTTCTCTTCTCTTACCCTCTTTCAGTCTCTAATCTATTTCCTCTAAACTTTTCTCAGTTCCCCTGTGATCCTCCACAAACTCTACAGATTTTAATTTGAGCTGATGGAAATGTTTCCCATCCCATTATGCTTTTAAAAGCCATCAACATTTACACGTTTACAAAGCACGCAGACATCTCAAATGCTCACGAAGATGTCGCACTTTACTGTCTACTTCTATACTGACTTTCAGAACTGACATGCATATAGTGTGTGCAGTACATGCAATATTCACACTAATTTGCAATCGCAGAGAAATATAAGGTAAATTGCCTCTGCTGTACACACAGGTTACATTTATAAACATAAGAACATGACAATGAATGTGTACAATTACATTGTACATCCACACACACACACACACACACACACACACACACAAACACTATTACCGGTATTATTAATGACTGGATATTTTCATACTGTGAAACCTGTGCGTGTCTTTCATCAGATTCTAAATTGTACTTGTCACTCTCAATCTCCTGCCCTGACTGTGGCCAATCAATAATACAGGAGCCGCTCTTTGCTTGGTGCACGCACACACTCACACACTCACACACACGACAAGCTGGTATAGCTTTCCTGAGAGTGGCTCTCGCTCAGCTGCCATCATCTCCCAGACAGCTCAACCTTGTAAACTTTTCATGATCTATCTTTCTTTTCATGTCTCGTCCCTCCAGCCATTAAATATGTAACCTTCAGTGGGTTTAAGTAGCGTGTCTCTAATGACAGGCATCTCTCTGTCTCTCGTTTCATGGTCATTAGCTCGACAATATGTGTCTGTGAAGGCTAAACATTTACACTTGACCAGCAGAGCTTTAAATTCTGGTGCAAAACACGTCATGGAATTTGACAACAGATTTACATCTGACTTTGACCAGTATAAGCTGAAATATAGTTCCTATCCATACGGAATCACAAATCACCCACGATGAACAAATGTGGTGTGAATAAGTGAACATATACACATATACATGTTGGACAGTTTGCACTTTGTGCACATGCAGTCAAAACAAAGATGAGATAGTGTGTGAAATCTCAGGCAGGACCGCGACCATCTGCAGACACACATGACTGATTCATGCACACCTTTCTATCCATATGTTGTTTTGTATATAAATCCATCTGTACCGCTGTTGTACTACAGTGTCTTTAATTGTTGTTAATCATGACATGCTTCGTTGGACACAAATAAAGTTGGTGTCCTGCTTGCAACCATATACAGATATGGCCAACACATGTATTGTACTAGCACTGTGTATAAACACCAGAAATCTGTTTTAATAATATGTTTAGTACTATCTTTTGCAGCATTCCTTGTGTCTTTTGCAAACTCATAAGCACGCGTATTGGAAATAGTGCACACGAGGGCTTGAGAGGTGAAGAGAAATGACAAATGACAGACGACACAGTCGGTGACCATGATAGAGGGAGTGTAGCCGTCACAAGGACAGTACTAGATCTCAGTGGCGAGCGCTAGAAACGATGCAGACACCAAGAATGAAAGAGACAAGGTCAGGTAAAGGGGAGGACAGGTGTATGACAGCAGGAAGAATGAAGGTAATGTTTGGTACGAATGACAGGCATAAGGCTGAGAGGAGCAGACAAAATGACTGGGTGAGGGAGGTGAAGGAGGGGGAGATGTGGCACCCACCTGCCTGCAGGTAAATGAGTGCCATGCAGAGGAAAACAGAGGGAAGACACATAAGGCCAAACACAAAAATGACAGAATGTTTTGAGTGTCCGCTACACATTTTGTATGCATCTGTGCTCCTTGGGGTCAGTTTGACTTTAGGACTGTGTAATAACATACTTACTAAATATGAAAATTTTGCACACAGATTATGGGGGTAAGAGGGTCTGATGTACATGACTGACTGGCAGTGACTTACAAGTGATCAGATTGGATTTGTGTGCCCAGACATCGCCACCTGGTCTGCATTTGTTACTGTATTAACTACATTAGCATGTGACTCAGAAGACTCCTCAGTGAGTTGTTAATGTTAAACCTCACATACTGAGGTTTAACATCAACACAGTTTACCAACAGAGTAAAAATCTATTTCAAAAACAATCAATTTCAGTATTATACATAAGATATATTGATATGTGTTCCAAATAAATGCAAATCATCATATACATAAAATAAAATATTACAATATATATTTCTTACTTGTTTTGAGAAGTACTCTAACTCTCTTCATAATATTAAAGAGCCTCCATATTTGTTTATAAATATATTTTATGACTTTCATTGGCTCAAACAAGACCCTTGCAGTAATTATCATGAAGTTTTAAATATGCACTAGGAATAGATGACAGCAAACTGTCCTTTGAATCTGTTATTTTTGTTACTGTGACAGGGCGATGGGATTAATGTAAGGTGATATATGTAACATTCCCACACTATGCGGTATTTATATACAGTAAAGAGAGATTCATGAGGAAGGGGAAAATATTCTGTACGGATGGGTAAACATTAACCACTCATGCTAGATTGATCCATCTAAACGTAATTCTCACTAAACTACAGTTTAGTATCATACTAACATGCAGTTGTGAATAACACCTGTCATCATTTCCCAGAGGACCAGCTGTGTGCTTTAACTGCTCTGCTGCTCTACGGATGTACATGATGTACATGATACAAAGTAAAAAAAAAAAATCAGTGCAACCAATTGGCAAAAAATCATTTCCAATTTAAATGTCATATATTTGGGAACAACCTGGATCTCCAGATGCTAAATTCTCCAATAGCTTCACTAGGTAATGGCTAAAGTGTCGGTTTTACCTATATAAAGATAAAAAATTTTACTATGATCATTATGTTTGACAAAGTGCCGCACAGACTTAAACCCTACCTGTTTTGATATGGCAATATTTTCTGTACATTCTATTGTTCATTCCTTACTCTTAGCTGGTGACACTATTTTGAAATGATAACGTCTAATAACCTGGATTTAAAAACATTCACCCTGAAACAGAGGAGTGCAGGCAGAAAACAAGTCAAGGTGTCATCAATTCTGGTTGAGTACTGTTTAGATGGTTGTTGGCATTTCATTCTCTGACTCTGTCTACAGAGAGAGACCGAGAGAGAGAGAGAGAGAGAGAGAGAAGAGCCATTTAACACTGATCCTCACCAAATAATACACTCATTTGTGAGGAGAATGGGAGGATTTAATGCCAGCTCTCCACCAAACAGGACCAGAGTGAAATGGATGCCACCACGTTTGTGGGCATACACATATCGTGAGGGATCCATTAGGGATGAAGACTGAGAGGGAAAATAAAGTGATTGTTTCAGTCATCTGAAAATGAGACACATTATGGCTTGAGAGCAGACCAAATTAGAAAACACATTTAAATAATTTATCTCATTTGTGCAATGAAATAGCTTATCGTGGCGTATGATGCATTGTGGCAGCTTGCTAAAACGGCGTGATTTAAAAAGACTGAGAAGTAGTGTTTTGCTTCCGTGTCTTACTTAAAGCTTCAAATACGTTTCACATTTGACCATCCCCAAACATGATGCACATCACTGCAGGAGAAGGGAGAAGATACATTAGCAGAAACAGTGAGTGTGAAGTAAATCTTTAATGTAACAAATTAGTGCACAGGACACATAACTAGCCAAAATCTATTTGTTGGTTTAATTTTTTTTACACTAATGGGCACTTTAGCCCATTAGTGGTGATGCAATAGGCAATCGCATTAAAGGTTTTCTTTAATAGTCTGCTGTCATACTGTGCCAGGATAGATACACATGCAGCAGGAAAGGTAAGGAAAAAGTTAAACTGAGAGACTTAAACTCAAAATATGTCCACATCCTGAGTGAGGGATCCTCAGGATCCTCTCCCAGGAAGGACAGAATTAAAATGGATGCTGTGTGTGCAGAACACATCAACAAATTAACAATATATAAGCATTTGTATGCAAGAGAGAGAAGGTAAAGAGTTAAAGCACTGTCAAAGTGGATGTTCATGTGTTAATTATTATAACAGTTGCAATGTTTCCAGAACCTTATTTATACAGAATAAGAAAGCAGTGAAAATAATAGTACTTGTTGGGTCAAGTGTTGCATCTGAACCCTTTAGCTCCGGAGCATACAAGCTTTGTCATAAAGAAAAGTTTTAAGTCTGCTCTAAAATACGGAGAGGGTGTAGGTCTCCCTGACTGAAGCTGGGAGATGGTTCTAAAGCAGAGGAGCTTGATAGCTGGAGGCTCTGGCCCCTACTCTGCTCTTATGGATTTTTGGAACCATAAATAAGCCTGCGTTCTGAGAACTAAGTGCTTTAGCAGGATACTATGGGGTTATTAGATCTTTGAGGTATGTTGGTGCCATACCATTAAAGACTGCAAGTGAGGACAAGAATCTCTCAAATTCACAGGGAGTGCAGTGGAGCCAATATGGGAGACAAATGATCTTGTTTCCTAGATCTTGTTAATACATGCGCAGCAGCATTTTGAACAAGCTGCAGAGTCTTTAAGGACTTACTGGTGCAGTCTGATAATAGAGAATTTCAATAATCAAGCCTGGAGGTAACAAAGGCATGGACTAATTTATCTGCATCTCTCATGCAGATAATCCATGACTGATTTTCCCAGATTCCTGGGAGCTTCACTAAAGGACAATGTCATCAAATGTAACTATATCATTAAATAATGGCTCTCTAAGGTGGCTAGGGCCCAGTATTCAGACTACAGTATTGTCTGTGTTTATTAGTACAAAATTTGGTCTCATCCAGTGTGGTGACTTAATGTATGTAGTACATGCTTGAAGTTGAAGTAACGAATTCTTTGCATTTGGTTTCATTGAAATGCACATCTGAGTGTCATTTGCATAGAAAATTTGCACAGAATGTACATATTGTGTTTTAATAATGTTCCTTAATGGGAGCATGTATAACACACATAACATTATGATCAAGTCTTTGTCTGTTCCTGTGATTTATTTTCCTAAAGATAAGCTAGTAACCTAAGTTAGTGTACTTTCTCCCTAATAGTTATAACTGTATCATTAAAGAAGCCTGTAATTACTGTCATTACTAGAAAGAGTCTGTGAAATGCTTGGATCAGTAGAGCTGTGGCCCCCAGTCAGCCTGGCTACAATGCTGAAAAGAAACCTGGGTTATGTTTATTTTCCTCCATTAACAATCTCAAAGAGGGCCCTCTGGCAGTATGGAATGCCTTCTTACAGTATATCCTTTAAGACTTGCTGGTCTTTCCAGGCTAGGTTTTTGGCATGCCACTTAATTTTCGTGATGCTTGCTTTAACTTGTGTGTGTCAGAGTTATACCATGGAACTCTCTTATTTTGTTTAAAGTGCTTCTTTATAAGGGGGAGTCAAGAGTCAAGTGCTGCTCCTAATAATTCTGTAGCACTATTGACAAGATGGTCAATCTGGACAGAAGTAAATCTAACGATGGACTCTGCTGTAGAGAGCTGTGGTAATGACTTACAGTAAGTGTTAATGGAATAATATCCGCAGCACTTTTAGTCAAGCATCTGAGGAGTTCTTGGTTAAATGCCTATGATTCAATAATAAGACCTCAAAGTAAATAGGTTATGATCCGATAAAGGAGGACTTTGCAGAAGTACTATCAAATGTTCAGTATTGATGCTGTATGTGAGAACTAAGTTCACGGTGTGGTTAAAACAGTGACTTGATTGATTTACACAGTGACAAAAAAAAAGTGTAGTCTTAGTCAGGCTGTCCACATCAATATCAAAGTCACTTACAATAATACATTGTTACAAGGACTAAACTTGACTTGACTTAAAAACTCAGAATAAGGTCTAGGATCACGGTAAACTACAACAAATAGAAGTGGCTACAATGTTTTCCATGTTGGGTTAAAAAGGATCCCCTCCTCAGGCCGCCACCTTATCATGGTGGAGGGGTTTGTGTGTCCCAGAGCTCTGTTGTCAGGGGCTTTATGCCCCTGGTAGGGTCAACCAAGGCAAAAAGTTCCTAGGTGAGTGACCAGACAAAGAGCGGTCCTAGAAGACCCTCATGAAGAATAACAACAAGAGACAACGTTTTCCCCGTTTTGCCCCTGTTGAGAGGTAACGAGTATTTGTGGGCATTCCCCCTTGGTTTGGCGCTGTCAAAAGGAATGCAGTTTTGGTGGTTGCAGAGGCAAAAACTCTGGTGTGGGAGGAGTTCGGTGAGGCCATGGAGAACGACTTCCGAATGGCTTCGAGGAAGTTCTGGTCCACCATCCAGCAGCTCCACAAGCAGTGCGCCATTAACACTGTGTATGGTGAGAATGGCGCGCTGCTGACCTCCACTCGGGATGTTGTGAGTTGGTGGGGGTTCCTCTGCAGGGTGTCTGGTTTCTCCCTTAGAGATAGAGTGAGAAGTTCACACATCCAGGAGAGGCTCAGAGTAGAGCTGCAGCTCCTCTGTATTGAGCAGCCAGATGAGGTGGTTTGGACATCTGGTCAGAATGCCTCCTGGATACCTCCCTGGTGAGGTGTTCTGGGCATGTCCCTCCAGGAGGAGGCCCCGGTGAAGACCCAGGACAAGCTGGAGGGACTTTGTCTCTCGGCGGGCTTGAAAGCATCTTGGGATTGCCCCGGATGTGATGGACGAAGTGGCTTGGGAGACGAAAGTCTGGGCCTCTCTGCTAAAACTACCCCCATGACCCGACCTCGGATAAGTGGAGGACAACGGATGGCCGGACATATGGTTAGAAAGGATGAGATTATTCTCACTCCCTTATACTTAAGTTTGGGTTTGACAATTGATTGATTGATAGAGTTATAAATAGCTTCAACACCACCTTGACAGCCAGAGCCTCGAGGACTGAAGAAGGAAGAAGCCAGGTTACAGTTAAACAGTACTGATGTGATAATGTAGTGATAATGTATGTGGTTCTGGTATCATTGCTGCTGTTATATATAACACTAGTTCATATATTTTTGTCATAATGATAACAAGTCTTTCATTTTTATCTTTATTATTTACATCTTTCTATTTCTGTCCATCATATACAGATGTTTCAGCCCTGTGAGGCAATGTATGAATTGTGAACACAGGCCCTACAAATAAAGTTACTTGAACACTCTGTTTAAAATACATTGATACCGATATCTACAAAAATCTAAACACATTCCTTATGATCCTTCTAAAGAACTTGACGATCATCCTCGGTTTGCTCGTCTTTGGTTTGACAGTTAAACCTTCCACATGTGACCCATCATGGTCAAATGTCTCCCTAGCTGGATCAGGATTGGCTGGTGTATGTTCTTCAGCTAAGCCACCATCACCTGTAATAGCTGCAGCTCCATCAGGATGGTGTGATTTACTGTCATTAGAACTTGGAGCTGCTAAGACTTGGTGGACAAGCACAGTGTCTGTATTGGAGATCAGCATTTCTCCATCTGAGTCTTTTTCACCTGCAGCAGCTGCAGCTCCATCAGGACAATTTGATATGGCTTCATGAGAACATTGAGCTGCTAAGACTTGTTGGACAACCACGTTGTTTGTATTCATGATCAGCATTTCTCCATCTGAGTCTATTTCACCTGCAGCAGCTGCAGCTCCATCAGGATGATTTGATATGGCTTCATGAGAACATTGAGGTGCTGAGACTTGTTGGACAACCACATTGTCTGTATTCGAGATTAGCATTTCTCTATCTGACTCTTTTTCACCTGTAGCAGCTGCAGCTCCACCGGTACGATTTAATATGGTTTCATGAGAACATGGAGCTACTGATACTTGTTGGACAACCACATTGTCTGTATTGGAGATCAGCATTTCTCTATCTGACTCTTTTTCACCTGTAGCAGCTGCAGTTCCATCGGTACGATTTAATATGGCTTCATGAGAACATGGAGCTACTGATACTTGTTGGATAACCACATTGTCTGTATTCGAGATTAGCATTTCTCTATCTGAGTCTTTTTCTCCTGTAGCAGCTGCAGCTCCATCAGAAATGCTTGATAGGGCTTCATTAGAGCAAGATGTAGAGTCATCTTCCTCATCAGTCTGACAGTCCATCATTTTTTCAAATGAACTCTCCACACTAAGAAAAGAATAACAAACTGTTAAGGATACACTCATGCAGTCCATTTCTCAAATCTTACAAACTCTACCGATACCAAAGTACAGTGACTTACTAGAAGCTTCTGTCCATCCCATCCACCAGGTGCAACATTGAGAGAAATGGGAGGGTGAAAGCTTCAGCAGGACTGATCCTCTGTTCAGTGTCAATTTGCAAAAGACATTTCAGGAGGTTTACAAATTCCCTCCGATCCCCTTTCTCAAAGGGGTCCCTTGTCCCTGGGTATAACTGGATTTGAAACATAGTCAATGATATGTCTATGTTTATCTGCTTCCTGTCTCTCAGCAACTTAATTAATTAATTAAGTAAGAACTTACTGTTAAAAGATCATCCAGGGAACTGACAGTTTTCCACCTCTGTTTGGGGTAAATTCCAGTTGTCAGTACGTTCTCCATTACCGTCTGAAGAAACAGAAAATAAAACTAAATGTGTTGGCTTAAAACCGTTGCTTGATTTAAAGATTGGACATCAACAGCTTAGGAAAGTAGCAAACAGGGATATGATACCTTCAGCCGCCACAGAGGACATTCCCCAGACTGGTTCGGATTAAAGTATTTGCTGGTATAGATTCCAGCACTGAGGAGGTGATCAGGTGGCTGGCCAAGTACATCAACAATGCTTTTCAGCTAGAGCTGTCTGGGGTAAATTCCAGTTGTCAGTATGTACTCCATTACCGTCTGAAGAAACAGAATATAAAACTAAATGTGTTGGCTTAAAACCGTTGCTTGATTTAAAGATTGGACATCAACAGCTCAGGAAAGTAGCAAACAGGGATACGATACCTTCAGCCACCACAGAGGACGTTCCCCAGACAGGTTCGGATTAAAGTATTTGCTGGTATAGATTCCAGCACTGAGGAGGTGATCAGGTGGCTGGCCAAGTACATCAACAATGCTCTTCAGCTAGAGAGAGAATATAATATAAAAAAAATCACATCAGTCAACATCAGGGAGCCAGCCTTTGGTTGGGTTTTGGCATGTCTTTGGGCAGTTTGTCAGACATTGTGCAGTCAGATCTAGATATATTAGATTACTTACCTCCTGGTACTCGCAGTGCACGCTGAACAAGTGGGTGCTTAGGTACAGGAATGAAAGAATACAGCCGAGACTCCACATGTCTACTGCCGTGGAGATGGGGAGGCCCAGGGTGACTTCAGGTGCCCTGTTTGTAAAGGTACAGGATCCACAAGAGCTAAGTACATTGTCAAATTCAACATTCATATTTGAAACTAATGCACAACTTCTGCTGGATTTACAGCTGAAACAATGAAGTAAGAACATGTCAACAAGACTTTGCAGATTGGACCAACCTGTAACCCAGACGCTGGATTTTCATCCCCCGTTTTGCTTGCAAGTTCAGAAATGACAAACCAAAGTCAATGAGCTTGACTCTGAAGGGATGGGTCTTATGATTGACCAGCATGATGTTGTCTGGCTTCAGGTCTGCATGGATGACTCCAATAACCATCAGGGCATCAAGGGCCGATACCAACTGCAAAGACAACATCAGTGACATCATAGATATAGATACTGTATATTAAACAATACAGATATTTTGGCTTGTAGGGTTGTTTACCTGGTATGCTATTGGCCTAATCTCAGTGACAGTCAATGGATTTTTACGTCTCTCTTTGAGAAGATGGTAAAGGTCCATGTCCAGCATTTCAAAAGCTAGACATGTTAGTCCTTTGTGCACAAACTTTTCAAAGAACTGCACCAGATGGGTCTTTACTGGATCAAGAGCTGTTAAGATTTGCAGCATATTGATCTGTGAGAGGAAACACAGATAAGGAACAACATGGAATCAGCAGTTTGTTTACTAAATGACAAAAATGTATTCAAAGCTTAATTATTGAACAAAAATTGTACCTCTCTTTTTATCGCCTTTTCCCTATCCATGTTTTTAAAAATCTTGAGAGCTACATGTTTTGCTGTGGACATGCTCACACACTTGACAACTTTGCCAAATTTTCCTTCACCCACGAAATCCAGCACATGGTAGCAGCTTGTGTTGCTTTTCAGTACATCACCATTTTTAATCTCAAATCCTGAATCTCAAAAGAAGGAGAATGTGTGAAGGTGAAAACATGGAGTTTGTTCGTTCAGTCAGCACATGATACAAACATACAGCTGAGGCATTCATCATGTTCATGTAAATAAATACTTTGTGGTCCTTGAATGCATGAAGACAAGTAATGTGTCAAACAGTGGATACAACATCATGATCATTTCAATGAGTGATGCTGACTGAATAGGAAAAACCTGATCAAAGCTGAATCAGACTTTGTATTCACATCGTTTACTTCAGTAGCAGATACAGATATTAAAGAAGCAATAATACAACTGAAAAAGACTCAAATGCAATCACGGACTTTACATTTAATAACAAACTTAGAATTTACAGTTTAAATGTATTCATTATGGAGGCAGGATGACACTATATACCATATTATACTCATACTATATCTGATAATCAACATGTAAATATTTTAATTGACTGTATCATAGATGTTTTCATATAGTTGATTGTAATCCACTACATTGCTAAACATGTCTAGTACAGTACGTGAGTAAATGTACATAATGTGCAGTCTACTTACCTCTTTTCCTGGCCAACCGAACTTTTGCAGGCATTTTGTCAGAAAGCTGTTTTTTTTTTCACAGAGAGTCACACTGAATTGTCCTTAAACAACTTGTCCACAGTTTGTCAAGTGTCTTTAACTCAGGTGATGTGATCAGGTGACTGTTTTCTTTGGCTTCTGTAGATTTATTTTGTGTCATAAGTCCTTTGATGTTCAAAGGCATTCAATGTTTTTTCTTCTTTTTTTCTGTTTAATGGTGGTTGGCAAACAACTGTAATGTGCATTACTCCACTCGCTGTCATAAATCAATTTATTGATTTTTTTTTCCATCACAATTTCATTAAAATGATAATGTGACCGAACACTGGTCTCACTAGTGTTCGGTTAACATTAACAGTTAACATTAACAAACATCTAGCGTTAGCTTAAACTATGACATTGCTAGCTTAAAGTCCTGCATTTATTGTCCTGCTGAGACAAACATTCCAGTGCAGGTTGACTCTGATGCCAAAACACATACACTCCAGATAAGGTGAATGACGCCTACATTATGGAGTGAGGCGTGGTGATAGAAAATAATGGATAACACGTGGAACGACGCAGCAATATGGAGAAGGGGATCAGGTGAACAGAGACAGTAGAGAGACAGAGATGCATATCTCAATTGACAGATGGCTGGAATGGGCCCTTATGTTATTCTTAAGCATCTGGCATGTCTCTGTGCCACATATTAGCAGCAGCATCAAGGACGCCTTCCACCCTAACCATGGACTTTTAACCCTCCTCCCATCTGGCAAGTCATTACAGAATCCTCCGCTCCTGCACCAGGAGACTCAGGAAAGCTCTGACTGGCACCACCCTGGGCCCCTGAGCAAGGCCCCCTACAACAATCACTCCCCAGGCGCCTTGTGCTGTATGTACTGTATGTATGGCTGCACACTGCTCACACGTGTGTACAGGGGGTCCTCGAGTTACGACGGTCATGAGTTACGTCGTTTTCGTGGTTACGACACATCTCCCGTGAACTTCCTTGTTTCGGCTTAAGCGGTTTGCTCCGTAAATATGTACAGACTTCGCACCTCTCCAGCACCTCCACAGCACAGCTAGGCTACTCTGCGTTGTGTTTACTTATGTGAAATGGACGGCTGGCGGGGGGTGCAGCGGGAGCCGGTAAGGAGATGCATACGGACACAGATGGGTTCGGGATCGTGGCAATACCGTAGGTTTATTCACAACACAGGGTCTACACGGTTGATATCAGAAATCTAAAGGAAATGCTCATTACACTCGCGATATCAACCCCTAAGGCAATTCACCACAGTAAACGCTTATTGTAGGGTGGTGTTAGAGCGACATCTAGTGGCACAACTTTGTAACTACCTTACCTATGAATGTATATTCCGACTTACGTCGAAATTCGGTTATGAAACATTCTCAGGAACGGATCTCCGTCGTAACTCGAGGACCCCCTGTAATTGGTTAAAAGCAGAGACCAAATTTCGTTGTATAGTGTTCTGTGTAAGTGTACTGTGACCAGAGCCAGCTGGCCCATTAGGCAATATAGGCAAATGCTAAGGGTGTCGTGGCCTCCAGGGGGCGCCACAGAATCAGTAAATAAATTCACCTTCTGTATAATTATATTAATATAAATTACTATTAACTCTTAAAATAGAAAGCAATAATAATACCTTCATTTAACCCAGTGGCACTTTTCAGATGCTACATTCACAATTAATATATAATTTTAAGTTGGCCATTTTATTATATAAAAACAAGAAATTCAAGAAAATCATGTGTCAACTTTCAATTGTAGACACAAGTTTTAATTAAAAAACAAATACTGGCTACGCAAAATGCAACTTGTTGTTGCATCCATAAATAGAATGCGTTGCTCTTTTTTACGTGTCAGTTGGTGAAATACTTCATATTGTAACACACTGTTAAGAAGCTTATTCCACATTGGAGTCACACAACGACAAAGTCAATTGTTCTGTAGATGACATTAATAATTAAAGCGCTAGCAAGCACTATAATATTTCTGATAGTGCCCCATGAATTAACAATGATAGGTGACATGTCAGCACTGGAGGTCAAGAAAGCTGAACTCTGCTGCAAAATAAACTATATTTTTAGATGCAAACTGTCCAGGGGACAGAATCTTTGCTGAACTGGATTAGCTTTTGGCCTAAGTGCGTTATGACTTTTCTTTTTTAATTCAAGACAGTTAATACATTTGCAGGATGCAGAAACTGTCCTTCCCAGAATAAAAACATCTGTCCTATTTTAAATTCATAAAAATATATACATTTAGATATGTAAACATAGGCAAGTTCTGTGTACCCTTTCAGCGTGTGCACACAAAAACATAAGCAAAACTTCTTAAATATAGTCTTAGAAAATATATTAGATTTGTAGTCGAAATATGCTTTGCCTGATTGACAACTGTCATTGTGATTGGCAACCCAAATTAAGTCCTACACACCTAAGTCATTTTAAACAGATGTAATCGTGAAGAGCTTTTCAATAGATTTCATTACTATTTTAAATTTTTGATTTAATGTGTCTTTCAGTTTGTCAGCGTGAAAGTTATAGTTTTCTCTTCCCAGCTACAAGTGCTAAAAATGAAAAGGCTGGCATTTCTATTACATTTAAATCATATTTTTGATGAAAAAGGGGAAAAAAAACATTCAAATACTTGGGGGAAATCACAACAAAAGCAGAAAATGGGCGAGGAGGCTGATAGAGTGAATGTGAGAGTCAACCTGCGCACTAACATGTGAATGAGAAAGGGATGCATAAATGATGCAAAAAGTAGAGAGAGCATGAAAGACGAAGAAAGAGGAGGAGAGCAGAATGGTAGCATGAGGAAAGAAAAAGACAGAACAAACATCACAAAGGAAAACAAAAGTGACAGATCAAAACAGTGAAACGCCACAGCCAACAAACATCGCTAAAGCGAGACACAGAATGAGAGGAGAGGGATGGAGGGAGAACAGAGGAGCAGAGGAGTGGAACATAAAGCAGTTCAAGAGCGAGGATGCGGGGTGGGCCAGAAGAGGGTGGGAAGAGGTGAAGTGTGGAAGGACGGGGGAGAAAAGAGGAGAGGCGACAGGCGGAAAGAGAATTGGAGGATTAGAGATGAAATGGATGACATCAGAGGAAGGAGTTAAAAGGAGAGGATGAGAAGTGCCTTCGAACAGAGCGCCTGATGATTTCCACCTGATGGATGCGGGGATGTGGTCATTCAGCTCGGCTCCCTCGCTCTCCATCTCACCGCACACAGCTTCTCCCTCACAGCCCCGCTGGGCTCTGCTGGCTTCGGATGGATGTCCATAAATGACACATCGGCCTCCTCAGGGTAGAGAGAGCATCACACAATTTTTTTTTTCTGCCACTGTTTGTGTGTTAATGTGTGTGAATGTGTGACTGTATGAAATCTATGTGGCCTTGCAAAAAAGCCTTTACATGCTTTTCCTCCACACAGCTGACACAGCTCTGTACCTCAGTGTGTCACATCTTAACGTCACAACCCAATGTGCAACACTTTCTGTAAATCAGTGGTGGACTTAGACACAAATGACAACTAAGTGGTTGTAGCTCATCGTTCGAGACAGATGCTTTGTAATAAATCAGAAACACATTAAACACACAATTAAATTTGATACAGCATGTGTCAATAATCTCTGACCATGGAAACCAAGCAAACGCTGCAGTTGTCCTTTATTTATTCAGCCTAATTTAACATGAATACAGCTGGATTGATTTCTGCCACTGTTTATATGTGGATTGGAGACTGGTGGCATCATCAGATTGTGAGGTGTAATGAACTCTTAACTTTTTTTGTATATCACAACTAATTATCAGGTAAGTGTAAATGATTGCTGGCATTTCTACTCTTTTCATTGTATAAACAGCCACATGCCACCATACCATGATACCACGCATTGCTATCCTGTTTAGCACATCACCAGACGATGAGATAAATGTGTCCAGTTGATACTTTGACTGCAGGAATATGGTTTTATGAATGGACATTAAAGTAATTAAAGTAGAGTGGCTGACTTCTTTCCATTAGGTCTGTGTTATATATATATATATATATATATATTGCTTTATATCAATGAGGAAATTAAAACAAAATATGTGAATTACCCCCCAAAAAAACACGACTGCACATGACCTTTAAACCATCTTTCATAAAGTGGTATAAAAGAGCTGCGCAGGCACTGATGTTGTTCAAGTGTTTCTATAGCTGTAGGTCATCATTCCTCTACCACATCTTAACTGGTACCAGAGGTATACGCACACACGCGCACACACTGAACATTTAGATCATCCTAGGACATCCTAATTGTCGCTTTGTGTCCCTTTGTGTCCCTTTGTGTCCTTTTGTTAGTACCTGTCAATGTGTTAAATGTGTCTATAAAACAATTGTCATTTTATTGACCCACAATGCAGCATTGTGTGTTTACCATCATATTACTCTCTTTCCTGTAAACACTTGTCTCTTACCACACATTAAGCAGAGAGTGGAGTGATGTGATGAAGTGTGTGTGTGTGTGTGTGTATCCAGTCCTCACAGTTCATCTTCAGCCTGTGAAGCCATCTCCTGCCCTGGCCACTGATTTCACTTGTCATATGTGTTTGTCAGTTGCTGCTTGACTGACAGATGTCATTGTGATTGGCATCCCAAATGGCAAACACACACACACACATGCACACACGTTTGCATTTCTATAGTTGTGAGGACACTCATCCTCCCCTCGAGCAACAGAGGAAATAAGCTTAATCTTTAAATTAGTTAAACAAGAAAACCACCTTTATTGCAACAGATTAAAAAACTGCTGATTATAGTGAATATTCAGCAGTTTCAGACTTGGGCATTATAATGGTTTAATGGCTTCTCAGCAATGCAGATATTCTGTGGAACTGGACATTTTCCTTCATTTTTCCTGCAGCAAGGAAATGAGGCATGAAGTTCCCACTGATATTGTGTAATTTACTACACTGACAACGTAACAAACAGATGTTGCACTTCCTTCATTGATCAAGAATGTCTAGTTGGAGATTTTTGCCATAATTGTGATTAACATAGGTTGACAGACATGTCCTTTTCTACGTTTTTCCTTTTTTTGGCACACATTGCAGAGAGATTCATAGAAATCTGAGGTCTGGCGACAGACGGTGGATACCCTGCATTCATGCAATAATATGAGACAATGTTGTAATTGCTAAGGCTGGAGGTGGTGTCGTGGCAGATGGCTAATGGTTTCTTGCCATGACAAGTGCATGGCCCATGTGGTCAACATTGTGCAGACTGGCACTGGGTCACAGCTCAGTTGATGAAATCACTGGTTTAGTGGGGGGATCACTTCATTCATCTGTTCATAGTTTAATTCAAACAATGACAGCTGAAAACTAGAGATGTCTGATATTGTCGGCCTACCCATACTATTGGCCGATATTGGCATTTAAATTTAATATTGGAAATTATCGGTATCGTTTTTTAACTTCTTCAATTACTTCTTCTCTAACTCAAAATATCAAAATATGAGAGATGTGATGCGTAGGTTTTGAGATACGTTTGTTTTTCGGTTGATATCGGTATCGGAAATCAATAGTTGAATAATGTCAGTTTATTGGATATCAGTAAAAAAGCCAATATCTAACATCCCTACTGAAACCTTTGGTTTCAGGGTTGTTGACAGATGCTGATGTAACTTTGTAATCACGGTGGTTATGATCAGCGCACTGCAGTTTTGGTTTGAATGTAAAGCTGCTGTAGCTCTCTGTGGGTGTTCTAGATGGGGAATCGAACTTGAGCTCTAATGTGGGATTCTCTGCGCTTTTTGAAAGAAAGCGTGAAGTTCTCTCTCTGGTCAGTGAGATGACAGTTAATAAAGCGTGCACGGCTGCTGTCAGATAAACGAGAGGTGGCTCAGCTTTTCCTGTTTATTTCTGTTTGTGTGTTAGTGGTGGGAGGAAGTTGAGAGGGGACAGCGGAACTGTGTCTGACACATTCTGTTATTAGTTATGAAAGAGCGTGTACTTGACTGACCATGTGTGTTGCTTTGTGTGTGTGTGTGTGTGTGTGTGTGTGTGTGTGTGACTGGTAAATATCAGAGGAAATTAGTTGTTTGGCCACGATGAGCCAACCATCTGTCTCCTGTAGCAAAACAAAAGGATATAAAACAAATAGATGGAGCAAATCGAGAAATAGGAGTTTGTATAAATGATAGGACGGATGGAATAACATAGGGAATGTGGGAAAAAAGAAAAATGATGGGGCAATGACAAACCACAGGATGACAGGAGAATGGGGACAGAAGGAAATTAACAATAATCACAAATGAATGACCCATTAACTCCTGGTGAGTTTAAACATAAATCAAGAAGGAGCTCTCAGTTCCATTGTCTGGTTTGCTCCCACTAAATTTAACTGTTCAGTCGTTTGTTATGATACTGTTTACTATAAATACATCACAATTTTATTGCCTCATGGTGACATGTAGTGTGTTCTGTGAGGCTGGGTGCACATTTCATATTTCAGCATCACAAAATAAGACAAGTGCTTGGGTTCTACGCTAAAACGAGAAATGCTGGAGAGCTCTAACACCTCAAGTAAACCTCAAAAAAAATCAATGAATACAATTTGAATACACATTTTCAGTCATCTTTAAACTTTGAGCAAAGACATTTGTAGTTTTGCGGATGTCAGGGCAGGATGGGATATATTAGGACAAATGTCTGTATTTGTTAACTTTTTTTCTGTGCCCTTCTCACTTCTTAGGGCAGTGGTTTTTACCATGTAAGGTCAAAGGGTTCACATTTTTCTTTGGTTCTTAAAATGATCACTATAGCTACTATCAGCAGTTCCCATTATACTGAATCTGAAACATGTCCTGGACAGAATACACTGTCTTTTACCGATTATGTAAAAACTTGCACTTACGCATGTAAAGCTGGTCCTGTATAACATTAGTATAAAGTATCAAACGTAGAATGTATGGTATCCCTGTAGGGTTTTAAAATAACATACAAATCACAGTCCTAGTTTATCCTGATTGGCTTCAGCAGCGAGAGCAGGAGCATATGAACTGACCTGTGTGCATGATGCAGTTATCGTTTTAGAGCTGCAGGGTGAATATCCTGTCTTTTTCTCTGACTGAGTTTGTGTTTATTTTATGCGGAAAAAGCTCTCTGTAGCTGTGGCTGACAAATTTCCGAAACTGATGAATCATACCTGGTTTTATAACAAGTGACCACTTTATTTAATCTGAGCAGCATGGAAACAGAAATACTCACATGAGGAATTTAATTTGGCCAATTAGAGAAACAGAGTAGGGGTTGGAGAGATGGTCACAACTGATGTTGTTCGTTACTTAGAGCTGTAATGCTATTATGCACCTATTGATAATGTGATGAATGCAGCCTTGAGTCTGGTTAACAATGTGAATGTGAACAAATGTGAAAGACTTAGTTTGTTACAAATTAGGATGCTGAATGAAGCAAAGTAACGATCACTGGTGTAGCCTGGGTTCAGCTACATTAAATAGTTGCTGTATAATGAGGAAAGTTTGTGGACTGTGCACAAAACTAAATTAATAAGCAACTAATCCTGTGTCCGATTGTGTGATCAGTGAGTTGAGACTAAAACCTTAATTGTTTTTT